>JAHFWG010000256.1:95116-109229 GCA_020233015.1 Callinectes sapidus | reverse complement strand
TCTATTTTTCCTCTCAGAGATCAATAATAATAATAATAATAATAATAATAATAATAATAATAATAATAATAATAATAATAATAATGGTTAGTTGCTTTGCCAGTGTTTGCTTCACAAGTTGATTATTCTGCTAAAAAAAAAGAATAATTTAAACATAAGTCTTAGTTTAATCTTTAGTTTAGTCAGTTATATAATATTTTCCAATTTTCTCTTTTTTTTCTTCCTTTTCTATCATTTTCCTTTTTTTTCTTCGTTTTCTTTCGCTTTTCGTTTCTTTCTTTAGTTTTTACAATTCACCGATGCAAATTTTTACTCTCATCATCATACAAAAAACAACCCCAAAAAACCAACAAAAAAATACATAATTCTAGTTATATTCCCTCCCCCTTCCTAACCCCACAAAAAGCTTTAATATAATGACATCCACAAATACATCCATCGTTGTACCATAATAAAAAACAGAAATCTTATCAAAATATTCAATGTTTTATAGAGGAACAATTCATATCGGAATAAATAAAAACCTGCAAAATACACTGTCGGAACTTGTGTGCGTATGTGTGCGTGCTGTGTATGTGTGCGTGCGTGCGTGTGTGTGTGTATGTCCCCAAATGACCCATAATTTTGCTTCCCCCCAGTACAGTAACCACCCCCACCTCTCCCCCCTCCCTACCCTAAGGCCGCAATCTATATTTTCTGGGCATATCTTCCCGCCACTGACCTTTGTAACATAGATGAACAGTATTTTTGTCTGGTGTATAAAAGGAAAAACAACTAACTTCATTTATTCATGTGAGTAACCAATAGTCTAGAAAAACTTATGAGTCACCCTGTCATTCCCACAGCTGGCTCACCCAACCACCTGTCCACCACCACACCATCTGTATGTACACTTCCATCTGTGTCTTTTTTATTTTATTTTCCTCTTGTTTTTTATCTCCCATTTCTTTCATATTGTTGTATTTGATTCCTTCATTTAAAAGCCTCTTTCTGCCTTATCTTTCCCTCTTATTACCTGTTTATCTTATCTATTAACTGTTATCTCATGTCTTTCATTTTAATCTTTCTCTCTTATGTCTCTCTTTCTTTAATTCCTTCATTAAAACTATCTTTCTGCCTTATCTCTCTCTCTCTAATTAACTTTACATCACTTCTTTCACTATAAACTTTCCTAAATCTTTCTTTTTTCTCATATTTATCTCAATTCCAGCATTACAATCTTTACTCTTTATCTTTCACTAACTCCCTTTCTCTAATTCTCTTTCCTTACTACCACCACCTCATCACACTTACCTTCCTCTCCCTCTTTCTCTCTCTATCTTTCTCTTTCACAAATTTAACTGCCTACCTAAAAACCATAGAATAAACCCTTCCTTCTATTTTTACCCTCAATATTTTTTTTCCTCCACCACTGACAGAACTACCATTGTTATTTTCCCAGCCAATGTCACCCCTTCCTCACCCCTAAAGTGATCTATACCCTGTGAATAAAATGATAGGTAATACATGCAACTTCTTTAACTATTCTTGCATTCCTTTCCAATGTCATTAGTGCCACTAAAAATGTTTACTTTGTATTAGAAGGGCATTTAAACACACTGGGAGAGGCTGGGATGTACTGGGAGAGACTGGGATGTACTGGGAGAGATTGGGATGCACTGGGAGAGGCTGGGATAGACTGGGATGAACTGGGAGAGGCTAGGATGGAGAGAGAAAGGCTGGGATGTACTGGGAAAGGCTGAGATGCACTGGGAAAGGCTGAGATGTACTGGGATAGACTGGGATGGACTGGGAGAGGTAGAAAAAGATATATTTGCATCAGCTAGACTTCGAATATTAAGAGAAGGGAGAGAGAAAGTAAGTTGGCAGGAGGAAATAAAGATAGAAATGAAAGAGAGTTTGAGAAATAGTAGTATATGTGTGTGTGTGTGTGTGTACATTAGTTTATCTTCTTAATCTTCTATTGACCAAATAAAAAGGTGTTTAGATCTCTTTCTCTTTCTTTTGTCTCTCTCTCTAGTTCATCTTATCTATCTATCTAAGTTCATTAACCCCATTTTCCATCTCTTTCAAGTTCATTTTTATCATCTACCTTCATTTTCTTCCCTTTTTCATTCATTTCCCTTCCTTTTTCATCCATTTTTCTTACATTTTCATTAATTTCTCTCTCTCACACTCTCTCTCTCTTTCCTGAAGGTGGTGGTGGTGGTGGTGGTGGTGGTGGTGGTGGTGGTGGTAGTCAGTGAGAGAGTGACTAAGAATCTTGACTAGTTTTTGCTCCTTATTTGAAAAGGTGCTAAACTTTTTTGATCAACAACCATATATCAAAACACTTTTCCTCCCTTACACTGTGGCACTGCGTATATTCCTCGGCACTCTCTGGCCCTGAGGGAGTGTGCCTGGGCTGTGCTATCTCCCTGGGGTGGCTGGGGGGGGCAGTGCATATCCCTGTGGCTTAACCATATCCCAGCAATAATAAGGTGTGTTCTGTCACTGCTGCTGCTGCTGGGACACTTTGTAATGACAGAGGCTACAGCTGAAGTGACGCAGGTTTTCAAGTGTGTTTTTATCAATTATTGGTGAAAGACTGGGGTTGTTCTTGCATTAGGAGGTTTTCAAGTGTGTTTTTCTTGATTATTGGTGAAAGATTAGGGTGGTTCTTGCATTACAAAGAGGTTTTCAGGTGTTTTTTGTATTATTGGTGAAAGATTAGGGGTGGTTCTTGCGTTACGAGGTTTGAAAGTAAAAGATTAGTGGGGTTCTTCCATTACGAGGAGGTTTTTCAAGTGTTTTTTCTTGATTATTGGTGAAAGAGTGGTGTGGTTCTTGCATTACGAAGAGGAGTGTCAAGTGAGTCATTCACTTCTGAAAACTGTCGTGGTGAAGTGATGTGATTTTTAATGTTGTTTTTAACGTTTCTAGTGCAAGAGAGAGAGAGAGAGAGAAAGAAAGATAGAGAAAGAAAGAAAGAGAGTTAAGCATTTCAAAATAAACAGATAAAATAAACCCTCATTATCTCAGAGTGAAAAAAAACAGCAGCGAGAGAGAGAAAAGAAAGAAAGAGAAAGATAAAGAAAGCGAGTAAGTGTCACAGAATACATAGAGATAGACACATGCCACCCTTTACTGTCTTAACCAGTCTGGTACTGGTGCCCAAAACAAAGCATTATAACCCTGCCATACCCTGCCCTGCCCTGCCCTGCCCTGCCCTGCCCTGCCCTGCCAAGCCACTCCCCTCCAGCCACTCCAGTCAAGCACTCCTGCCTACTGTAACTTCAAACTTTTGCTGTTACATTTCTTGAGTGAGAGAGTGAGAGAGAGAGAGTGAGTGAGTGAGAGGGGCCATGTACACACGCTACTGCTGCCTTGGGTGTTATGTGCGTATAAAACAGACATATTAACCTTGACGCACATGATTGAAATAATTATGTTGTCTAAATCAGATTAAAGGAAATAAAATAAGATAAAGTTTACAAATGAACAATAAAACGTCAAAAATAACATTAAAGAAACAGAATGAAAAAAAACGAAAAATACGACAACTGGGACCCTAAAAAAAATACACAAAACCAAAAAAAAACGACGCAAATTTTAGAAACCTTACGAAAAACAAACAAGAAAACAACGCGAACACTTACATTAATCTCTTCCGCCTTTCTCTTCCACTTCTGTATTCCACTCTTAATACACTCCACCCAAAACTGTAAGGAAAAGAAAGAAAGAAAAGAAAGAAAACAGGTAGCAGAGTGTGTGTGTGTGTGTGTGTATGTGTAACGTACCATTTGAGGTAAAAACCAAACAAGGTCACTGGCTAATTGGGTCACTAAAGGTCAATGAGAGGTCAGGGGTCAGTGAGGGAGTCAAAAAAAAGAAAGGAACAGTAGATGAGAAAGTTGGCAATTAAAGTATAGCAAATTATGTGAGAATTTCAACTTTATATCATATCAAAACTGTGAGAGAGAGAGAGAGAGAGAGACAGAGAGAGTGAGAGTGAATGATGTACCTTAAAACACAGACTTTCTATCCTTCTATCCATCCTTCCTTCCTTCCTTCCCTCCGCAGTGTCTCTTTCCTGCGGCTGAGTCTGCAAAAATAACTATTGTGATATTATGATTAGCCTGGTTCATTGGGTTATCGTGGGCTACTTACTGATGCTTACGCTGCGCTGCCAACACACACCGCCAACACACACCCTCAAAAAACACCCCAATTATTAAAAAAAACGGGACACCTATTCAGATTCTTCAATATGTAATGTTTCCTTAGACAAATTTCTCTTCTTAAAATCTAACTTAACTTAAATTGATGTTGTAGTTAAGGTATTATCTCAACAACATCAATTTTAGAAGGTTGAGATGGATTGGCTATTAATTTGTCTAAGAAAGGTGACATGTTTAAGGATCTGTGTTAATATTGACTATGGATTTATTATTGTCCAGTCGTCTTCATGTAAAGTGTTGTAAATTTGTTTGTCAGCGTGTGTGTGCGTCTGCGTGTGTGTGCGCGTGTGTGTGTGTACGTGTGTGTGTGGCGTAAGGATTGGTTTTCCCCTCCAGGCCTTCCTTCCGTTTTTTCTTTGTATTCCTGTTGTTAGCGGAGACAAGAATGGGAAAAAAAATATAGACTCCCCCCAAAAAAAGCCAAATAAAAAAATAAATTAACAGATGTAGCAAATTTTTGTAAAACGTTAGTTAGTGCATAACCCAAACTATGACTGACCACTGTGACATATAAACTAATAAAGATAGAGTATCTGAACCCATTCCTTTGCCTTGTGCCCTTCATCAACACACACACACGCACACACACACTCACTCTATCTCTCTCTTTTGCACACACACAACAAAAGATACTGTCCCTATTTTTCACACTCTCTCTCTTTCCTTTATCAAAACACACATACATACACAACCTATAACCACATTAATATTCCCTGCCATCACACACACACACACACACACACACATCTGGCCATTCATGGAACTAAATATATATAAAAAAACCATAAATAAGTACAAAGATCTTTATACCCAGCGTCATGAGGCACAAATGCTGCACACTGCTTGTCTTAATGCTTGCTTCACATGGTAAACAACTTCTTAACACTACAATGACATGGGACAAATAAATAACACTAAAAATACACTTAAAAAATCTACCTTAATGTTAACTTAGATGATTTCCTAAACATTTCAATCTGACACGAGAAAAGGATGAGTTTTTATCACTGCTACACACACACGCACACACACACATGCACGCACACTTTCTCAGTCAGTCTGTCAACCAAACACTAGTCAATTCACACACACACACACACAAACGCACTTTTTTGCTGAGTCTGTCAATGGAACACTCATCACAACACACTCTCTATGCAAACACAATAGAACATAAGTAAGGTCCGAGCCACAATCAACAGAGATCCTATAGTAAGACACTTCCTCTGAGACAAATCTTTAGTGTTACAACGCATCTTAACCTGAGATCGGTGTTGTACTTTGATCATCACCACAACACCACTACATCTGAAGCTGCTGAGGAAGTAATGGCCATAATACAACACCACTGTCACCAGGTTAAGATAGACTACAAATGTGTCTTCAGAAAAAGGTACATATTGAAGAAATGGTTAATACTGGCACTGTGACTCTCTAGCAAACCTTGTCACTAACACTGGCACTCGCTGGCACTACCCCCCCCCCCACACACACACACAAATCATGATGGAAATGTGCTAAGAAGTGCCTAAAATTATCCATGTGCGTGTTTATGTGTGTCACTAGATTAGCCACACACACGCACATACATACATACATACATACATACACTTTAAACTAAGAAGTCAGAGGTGTGTTAAAGAAATAAGAGAGACAGAGAGAGAGATGAGATAGAGAACAAGAGAAAGAGAGAGAAAGTGAGAGAACGAAAGAAAGAAAATGAGAAAAAAGGAAAGAACAAGAGGAGGAAACAGAATAAGAAAGAGGGACAAGAGAAAAAAGAAAGATAATGAAAGAAAGACAACTAAATAGAAAAAGAATGCGACAGAACAAGAAAAAGGAAGAAAAAGAAAGCGAAAAACAAGACAAACCTTCCAATCACTCCACCATTAAAAACTAACCCATCCAGGTCAAGTAAGGTCAAAATCCAGCCACCGCACACTACAAAAGGTCAGAGGTCATCACAGAAGGGGCGATTTGACCTTATCCTCCCAATCACACACCATAAAAACTAACCCATCCAGGTCAAGTAAGGTCAAAATCCAGCCAATGCACACTACAAAAGGTCAAAGGTCAAAGGTCAGAGGTCATCACAGAAGGGGCGATTTGACCTTATCCTCGGCAATGACCCACGAAAGATTCACGCCCGACATGGATAAATTTATGTTAGCGATTCGTGAGTGTTGGCAGTGAATGACGTGATGAATGAAGAGCAGCAGTGCGTGTGTGAGGTTGTTGCGTCCGCTGCCCACGTCGCACTCCTCGTCTGGGGGCAGCACGACCTTCACATGGGGCGGGGTCACCTGGAAATGTGCGTTAGGTTAGGGGAGCAAAGGGACAAAAGGTGGGAAGGTGTTAATGTGTGTGTTTTTGTGTGTGTTTTATGGATTTTGTATGTTTCTTTTGTGTGTTTTATAGTTTTCGTTCCTTTTTTTGTGTATTTTACAGTTTTTGTTCCTTTTTTTGTGTGTATTTTTGTTTTCGTATGTTTTTTTGGTATATTTTACAGTTTTCATTCCTTTTTTTTAGTGTATTTTACAGTTTTCGTTCCTTTTCGTGCACGAATTCGTGGGTTTAGTGAAGGAAAACGACTTAAAACATACCAAACCAAAATAGAGAAGTCATTTAGAAGCACACACACACACACACACACACACACAGCATAGTTTAGTCCTGAGTGTGGCAAGACAAAGCAAATGGGCAAGGAACCTCTTAACATCTATCTACCCTCTATTCACACACACACACACACACACAGCCACAGCAGCAATATCAAGTACGTACAGAATATAACTTTACGAATGAACGAACGAATAACACACCTGACTGAGATAAAGAAGAGGCCGATGGGTAGTTTTGGGTGGTTTCTCTGGGGCCTTGATGACGTGGGTGCTTGAAAACATCCTTCCCTCGGGCTGGGCTATGTCTGGGGGAAGCTGCTGGTCCAGGTGCATGGCAAACAGGTGTAGCAAAATCTGAAGGTGTAGAGAGCAGTGCTGGATGTAGATGGAGGAGGTGGTGGTGGTGGTAGTTAGGATGTGGTAGGTGGTGGTGGTGGTGGTGGTTAGGATGTGGTAGGGTGGATGTAAGTATGATTGATGTCTCTCTCTCTCTCTCTCTTTTGCTTGCTTGCTATCTCTCTTTCTTTCATGCAGTTTAGTTTCTTTATTGTTCTTTTTAGTATTATGCAAGCAGTTTCTCTTTCTCTCTCTCTCTCTCTACTTCTTTATCTCCCTCTCTATCTCCTTTCTCTGCCTTTCTCTCTTTCTAGTACCTTTTTTTCCCTTTTCCCCCTCTCTCTCTCCTTTCCCTGCCTTTCTCTCTCTCTCTAGTACATTTTTTCCCCCTGTCTCTCTCTGTCTGTCTCTCTGTCTGTTTCTCCCCCTCCCTCTCTATCTCCTTTTCTTTGCCTTTCTCTCTCTCTCTAGTAACTTTTTTCCCTCTGTCTCTCTGTCTCTCTCTCTGTCTGTCTGTTTGTCTGTCTGTGTCTCTCTCTCTAATACCTTTCTTCCCTCTCTCTCTCTCTCTGTCTGTCTGTCTGTCTCTCTCTCTCTCTAATACCTTTTTCCCCCCCTCTCTCTGTCTCTCTCTGTCTCTGTCTGTGTGTGTCTGTGCGTCTCTGTCTGTCTGTGTGTCTGTGTGTCTGTCCCTCACCACAGTATCATTGGGGTACTCCTCCTTCCAAGGGCGGCTGTTGAAGGTCGTGCTGCCTGAGTTCCAGCGGTAGGCAGAGATGGCCCCTCCACTGGCCAGCTCCCTCAGGCGGTGCAGCAAGTAGTCCTGGTGCACCGTTACCTCCAGGAAGGGAACCACCTGCAGAGGATGTGGAAGGGAGGTCATAGATGCTGAATTAATAGGGAATGGTATGGGGAAAGGTGTTTGTAAGGGGAAATTGGTAAAAAAAAGGGAGATATAGAGGGAGGGAAAGGAAGGGAACCACCTGCAGAGGATGTGGAAGGGGAGTCAAAGATGCTGAATTAATAGGGAATGGTATGGGGAATGGTGTTTTTAAGGTAAAAAAAAGGGAGATGTAGAGGAAAGGTAAAGGAGGAAAGAAAGGAATGAGGAAAGATGAAAATAGTAAAGTAAAGGGAAGGTAAAGGAAGAAAAGATAAAAGAAAGGAATGAGGAAAGGTGTTTGTAGGGGGGAAATTGGTAAAAAAAGGGAGATGTAGAGGGAGGGTAAAGAGATGTAGAGGGAAGGTAAAGGAGGAAAAATAAAAGGAAGGAATAAATAATGAAATATGTACAGAACCATAGTAAATTATAGGATATGAAAGACGCAAGATAAATGAGTCAAGATTAAAAATGAAAAATAAAAATAAATAAACAAATAAATTCATACATATAAAAAATAAAAAAATAAAAAAAACCCAACCTAACCTAACCTAACCTAACCTAACACTTACATCAGCCAATTGCTTCAGTCCAGAAATATTCAGTGCCGTTTTCTTCAGTTTATCAACCCCCACCGCACCAATCTGTATCTCTGGGGCCACGCCGCGCAGCACCTTGTTCGTGGCGTCTATATTCTGCACCAGCGGCACCAGCAGAGTGGCCGACATCCATATACGGAGGTTCTCGGTGAACTGCAACAGGATCGGATGACTTATAAGGGGATTGGATGCCTTTTAAGGGGATCAGGTGGTTTAGAAGGGGATTAAGTGGTTTTTAAGGGGATAAGGGGGTGTTAGAAAGGTATTAGATGATTTTAGAAGGAGATTAAGTGGTTTTTAAGGGGATAAGGGGGTGTTAGAAAGATATTAGATAGTTTATAAGGAGTTTGGATGCTTTCTAAAGAGGATCAGAGGTGTTAGAAAGGTATTTGATGGTTTAGAAGGGGATTAAGTGGTTTTTAAGGGGATGAGGTGGTGGTGGGGCTGACCTTAAAGAGTTGTTCAGGGGTGACGTCTCTCTTGCGCCATATCTTGCTGACGCTGCTGCTGGAGGAGGCCGAGGTCTTGGGGTCGTCACTTTTGCTGTCGGCCGAGCTGGTTTCCTGACCTATAGGGGGGGGGGGAAATTAAATAAATAAATAAATAAATAAATGAATAAATAAATAGATAAATAATATAAATGAGTAAATAATGTTGATAAAGGATAAATAAATAAATGAATGAATAGATAAATAACGTAAATCAGAAATAAAAAGATGAACAATGTAAATAAAGAATAAAAAAAATAAGTAATGTAAATAAATAAATAAAATATGAATAAATAAACATCAATAAAAAATGTATAAATAAATAACGTAAATTAATGAATCAATGAAGTTTTTAATGGAGCGGTGCCTTACCAGTGTCCCTCGTTGCTGATTGGAAGACAGTCTTGCGCAGAGAAGCACCGTGGTCGGCCAGGGTGGACCGCGGCGACCCCCCATACCCCCATAGCGAAGAACTGCCGCCCTCACACTGGCACACTGAAACACACACACACACACACACACACACACACACACACAGGGCAGGGGATGAGTATGAGATAATTAACATGGATAAACACATAAAACTAACAATAAAAACACAAAAAAACGCACTACACAATAAAATGCCGATGATAATAAGATAAAACACTAAAAAAAAACACGATACAACTTTGAAAAACCTACATTTTTTAACCTTTACATGAAAAATAGACTAAAAAAATGCAAAAAACACAATAAAACTTTGAAAAAACTACATTATCTAACCCTTGACATGAAAAAAACACTATAAAAAAAACCCACAAATCAAAAAAAATAAACCTAAAAACACACACTTCACTCAAACACCAACAAAACACACAAACACACAAACACGTACTAATCTGCCGCAGTTTTTCCTTCTCCCTATGATGGCTGAGGTAAGACTGCAGTGCCATTTCATTGCTGATCACTGTGGCACTGGGGGGGGAGGCTGGGGGGGTGGTGGGCAGGGGGAGGGAGCGACTGAGGAGCGAATCAGACAGTGTGGCGGGCTGGAACATGTGGTGGGGCTGGGACTGAGTCTGGCCGCCCTGCAGAGGAAGGGGAAAGTTAGGTTAGGTTAGGGAAACTATAGGGAAAGAATGAGAAAAAACGAGAAATATTATAAAATGGAGAAAATGAAAGAACGGCAGAATTTAAGTTAAAGTAAATAAAGACGAGAGATATATACTGACATTAAAGGTTAGATTAGGTTAGGAAATAAATAAGAGCAGATCAGAAATAAGAGAAATAGGAAAGGAAGAGGGAGAGAGAAACTACAGAAAATGGAAAAATATGAAGAAATGAGGGAGAAGAAGGAGAAGAAGAAGAAACAAAAGAGAGACAGAGTGAAAAAAATAAATTAAAAGAAACACAGAACAAGACAAAAAAAACAGAGAGAGAGAGAGAGGGGAACTTACCATCAATAAAGGGTATGAGAGATCAAGGAGAGACGACTGACTGCGGTGGAATGACCAGGAATCGGCAGTGACAGAGCCGGCACTGCCACTACTCAGCACACTGGCACTCAAACCTGAAATAAATAGATAGAACACTCCGCTGAAGAAAGAAATGGACAAAATAAGATAGACAGAATAACTTAAAGATTAGATACAGGTGTAGATAAGAACAGAAGGTAAAAATAGACTAGAAATACAATAGAAATACATTAGATGAAAACTTATACACACTTTAACCTGTTTTTGGATAGAATTAGATGCTTTTTATTGATATTAGCAACGGTTTATGGAGCTCGGAAGATTAACGGCCAGAGTCTGCACTATATTAACCCGAACACAAAATACCAGTGTAGAAAAATCAAATAATAAGCAGAATAAATGGGAAAAAATGCATCCAAAAACTGAAAGGGGCTAAACACACACACGTACACACACACGTACACTCACCGAGGCTGCTGTTGTGCGAGGTGGGGCTGGCAAGGGGTGACTGGGGGGAGAGGCTTGTCCAGGAGGCTGCGGTGAGGTTGATGGGGGAGAGAGGGGGGGCAGGGGAGGGGGTGCGCACGGTGGCGGAGAAGAGGGAGGACAGAGGAACCTTCTGCTCGGCCACGGGTGTTGAGCTGGCCTGCTGCGGTGCTGACGATTTGAAGCCGAACTCTGCAGTGGGGTCATATGAATACTAATGGGGTCGGAGTGTTTTTAAAAGGGTTTGTTTGGGGTTTAAGAGTGTTTGAGGGGTGTAAAAAAAACTAATAACAGTAAAAAGATGATAAATAAATGAATAAGTAAAATAATAAGATCAAACAACAATGATAATAATAATAATAATAATGATAATAACCTTAAAAGAGTGATTAAGGTCAATATAACACACAGAAACCTAACCTACACAAGTAACAAAAAAATATGATAACAAAAAATATATAAATAACTAAATAAAACAAATAAATAGGTAAATAATAATAATCTTAACCTAACCTAACCTAACCTAACCCCATACCGTTCTGAGTGATGTTCATGAGTTGCCGCTGCTTGTCGGACATCTCTAGGGGCGGCAGGGTGAGGTAGAGGAGGAGGGCGGACAGCAGGAGACGCAGCAGCAGCACCGCCAGCAACGTACACACACTCCAGCACCCCCACCACCACGCCCGGCCCCACCCACTCACTCCGCCATTCTGTCTGGCTCGGAAATAACAGAAGTGACGTTAATTGGGTGAAAAATGGTGCGATGTTGATAAAAAAGTGGGGAATTTTGTGTGAGGTAATTGTAAGGTTGGAAATAACAGAGAAATGACGTTAATTGGCTGGAGAGAGAGAAAAAAAGACCATTTATAATACCAAACCTAATCCTTTATCAATATTTTTATTAATTTTAAGCCCTAAAACACTCACAAGTCAAAGGCGAAGACAGCAATGAGGAACACCAGTTTAAACACCAAAAAAGTCAAATAAACAAAAACAAAAACAACAAAAATAAACAGAAAAAAAGAAAAAAAGACCATTACTAAAACCTAACCTAATTTTTTTCTTTTTTTAATCTATTTTAAGCCTCCAAACACTCACAGGTCATAGGCGAACACAGCAATGAGGACCAGCAGCAGCCCGGCGGAGCGGCTACCCCATAGCAGGGAGTGGGCGGCTGTCTTACGTACCAACGCCTCCTGTACCAGCTGTGAGGCCGCCATCCTTCACCCCTTGACCTCACCTGACCTCTTGACCTGACCTGGGGAGCAACTTTGACCTTAGAGAAACACAAAATTAAACAAAATATTTTCCACGTGGTTTTGAATATTTTTGGTGATTTATTGTATTTTCTTTCTATTCCACACTCCACCTGCCTCTCCACCTCCTCCACCTCCACTTTACCTGCTATATAACAGGTGGAAGGGGTGTATGGGGGTGATGTATGGGTGAATATATTAAAATAACCACTTTTTAACTACTCCTGCCGCCCTTGCAGTCTTTTGTTTACATTTTCAAAGGAGTCTCTTTCTAAAGTTGCCGGATTTTTGTATTACTATTATTTTCCTCTTTAACATGAATAAATTAAGAGAAAATACATGTGATAATGGTAAAAGAGGTGGGAAATAGTCAGGATAGTAATAAATAGTGTAGTGGTATTGATATATAAGTCTACAAGAAGAAGAGGAGGAGGAGGAAGAGGAGGAATGAGAGATCAGCTGTTGTGACGGTGAGTAGTGAATAGTGTGAGAGAGAGCCTACTACTACTACTACTACTACTACTTGACTCCAGCCGAGGTGATCCAAGTAAGTATTTTTTGTAGTAGTAATAGTAATAGTAGTAGCGTTAGTAGTAGCGTTAGTAGTAGTAGTAGTTGTAGGAGGAGGAGAAGGAAGACAGATTAACACCATTTCTACAGTATTACCAACAGTTCAACACCATTGCTAACACTATTACCTAACCTAATCTAACCCAACCTAACCTAATCTAATCTAACACCATTTCTTCATCTTTACAGCATTGGAACACTCGCGGAACACCAAATTATCTCGCCACCTTCGAAATTAAACCAAAAAGAAAAAGGAGAGAGAGAGAGAGAGAGAGAGAGAGAGAGAGAGAGAGAGAGAGAGAGAGAGAGAGAGAGAATATTCTTTTCATGTAGTAATAATGGTAAGAGAGAGATTAAACACACTAATCTCTCTCTCTCTCTATCTATCATTATTTCTCCCAAAACAGACAGAGAGAGAGAGAGACAGACAGCACCTAACCTAACCATCTCTCTCTCTCTCTCAAACCAAACACACAAACACTAACTAATAATACACCTTTCTCCTCCTCCTCTAACCTAACCTAACCTAACCAATAATACACCTTTCTCTTCCTCCTCCCCTAACCTAACCTAACCTAACTAATACTACACCTTTCTCCTCCTCCTCCTCCTCCCCTAACCTAACCTAACCTAACCTAACTAATACTACACCTTCCTCCTCCTCCAACCTAACCTAACCTAACCTAACTCACCCCCAGGACGTGCTCATCTTGTCCCAGTTCATGCGCAGTGACGGCAGTGTGTTGCCGCGCCGCCTCACTGGGTTGTGCGCCAAACAGCAGCGGCGCATTACCTGGCTCGTCATCATGGCACAGAAAGCAGGTGAGAGAGAGAGAGAGAGAGAGAGAGAGAGAGAGAGAGAGAGAGAGAGAGAGAGGGGGTGTTCTTTTATCTATATTTGCAAAGGTTTATTGTGTTTGAGAGAGAAAAAAATGTGAAATAAGGAAGAAAAAAGTGGTAATAGTTATTTGTTGTGATTTTTATTGTTGTGATTTTAATGATTGTTGTTGTTGTTGTTGTATTTTTTAGGTCTGGTGCCGAACCTTGCCCCCGCCACCAGCAGGAAGGACCCACGCAAGAGATACGGCTCTAAAAAGTTCAACCGTTACTTTGATGAAAACACCCTGCCACAATAACCCCCCCTCCCCCCCCTGCCCTACCCCTGTAATGCTATCTTCCCTCTTCTTTCTCCCCTCCCAA
>JAHFWG010000256.1:82750-95016 GCA_020233015.1 Callinectes sapidus | reverse complement strand
TGATAAAGGATAAATAAATAAATGAATGAATAGATAAATAACGTAAATAAGAAATAAAAAGATGAACAATGTAAATAAAGAATAAAAAAAATAAGTAATGTAAATAAATAAATAAAATATGAATAAATAAACATCAATAAAAAATGTATAAATAAATAACGTAAATTAATGAATCAATGAAGTTTTTAATGGAGCGGTGCCTTACCAGTGTCCCTCGTTGCTGATTGGAAGACAGTCTTGCGCAGAGAAGCACCGTGGTCGGCCAGGGTGGACCGCGGCGACCCCCCATACCCCCATAGCGAAGAACTGCCGCCCTCACACTGGCACACTGAAACACACACACACACACACACACACACACACACACACAGGGCAGGGGATGAGTATGAGATAATTAACATGGATAAACACATAAAACTAACAATAAAAACACAAAAAAACGCACTACACAATAAAATGCCGATGATAATAAGATAAAACACTAAAAAAAAACACGATACAACTTTGAAAAACCTACATTTTTTAACCTTTACATGAAAAATAGACTAAAAAAATGCAAAAAACACAATAAAACTTTGAAAAAACTACATTATCTAACCCTTGACATGAAAAAAACACTATAAAAAAAACCCACAAATCAAAAAAAATAAACCTAAAAACACACACTTCACTCAAACACCAACAAAACACACAAACACACAAACACGTACTAATCTGCCGCAGTTTTTCCTTCTCCCTATGATGGCTGAGGTAAGACTGCAGTGCCATTTCATTGCTGATCACTGTGGCACTGGGGGGGGAGGCTGGGGGGGTGGTGGGCAGGGGGAGGGAGCGACTGAGGAGCGAATCAGACAGTGTGGCGGGCTGGAACATGTGGTGGGGCTGGGACTGAGTCTGGCCGCCCTGCAGAGGAAGGGGAAAGTTAGGTTAGGTTAGGGAAACTATAGGGAAAGAATGAGAAAAAACGAGAAATATTATAAAATGGAGAAAATGAAAGAACGGCAGAATTTAAGTTAAAGTAAATAAAGACGAGAGATATATACTGACATTAAAGGTTAGATTAGGTTAGGAAATAAATAAGAGCAGATCAGAAATAAGAGAAATAGGAAAGGAAGAGGGAGAGAGAAACTACAGAAAATGGAAAAATATGAAGAAATGAGGGAGAAGAAGGAGAAGAAGAAGAAACAAAAGAGAGACAGAGTGAAAAAAATAAATTAAAAGAAACACAGAACAAGACAAAAAAAACAGAGAGAGAGAGAGAGGGGAACTTACCATCAATAAAGGGTATGAGAGATCAAGGAGAGACGACTGACTGCGGTGGAATGACCAGGAATCGGCAGTGACAGAGCCGGCACTGCCACTACTCAGCACACTGGCACTCAAACCTGAAATAAATAGATAGAACACTCCGCTGAAGAAAGAAATGGACAAAATAAGATAGACAGAATAACTTAAAGATTAGATACAGGTGTAGATAAGAACAGAAGGTAAAAATAGACTAGAAATACAATAGAAATACATTAGATGAAAACTTATACACACTTTAACCTGTTTTTGGATAGAATTAGATGCTTTTTATTGATATTAGCAACGGTTTATGGAGCTCGGAAGATTAACGGCCAGAGTCTGCACTATATTAACCCGAACACAAAATACCAGTGTAGAAAAATCAAATAATAAGCAGAATAAATGGGAAAAAATGCATCCAAAAACTGAAAGGGGCTAAACACACACACGTACACACACACGTACACTCACCGAGGCTGCTGTTGTGCGAGGTGGGGCTGGCAAGGGGTGACTGGGGGGAGAGGCTTGTCCAGGAGGCTGCGGTGAGGTTGATGGGGGAGAGAGGGGGGGCAGGGGAGGGGGTGCGCACGGTGGCGGAGAAGAGGGAGGACAGAGGAACCTTCTGCTCGGCCACGGGTGTTGAGCTGGCCTGCTGCGGTGCTGACGATTTGAAGCCGAACTCTGCAGTGGGGTCATATGAATACTAATGGGGTCGGAGTGTTTTTAAAAGGGTTTGTTTGGGGTTTAAGAGTGTTTGAGGGGTGTAAAAAAAACTAATAACAGTAAAAAGATGATAAATAAATGAATAAGTAAAATAATAAGATCAAACAACAATGATAATAATAATAATAATAATGATAATAACCTTAAAAGAGTGATTAAGGTCAATATAACACACAGAAACCTAACCTACACAAGTAACAAAAAAATATGATAACAAAAAATATATAAATAACTAAATAAAACAAATAAATAGGTAAATAATAATAATCTTAACCTAACCTAACCTAACCTAACCCCATACCGTTCTGAGTGATGTTCATGAGTTGCCGCTGCTTGTCGGACATCTCTAGGGGCGGCAGGGTGAGGTAGAGGAGGAGGGCGGACAGCAGGAGACGCAGCAGCAGCACCGCCAGCAACGTACACACACTCCAGCACCCCCACCACCACGCCCGGCCCCACCCACTCACTCCGCCGTTCTGTCTGGCTCGGAAATAACAGAAATGACGTTAATTGGGTGAAAAATGTTGCGGTGTTGATAAAAAAGTGGGGAATTATGTGTGAGGTATTTGTAAGGTTGGAAATAACAGAGAAATGACGTTAATGGACTGGAGAGAGAGAAAAAAAGACCATTTATAATACCTAACCTAATTTTTTTCTTTCTTTTTATTAATTTTAAGCCCTAAAACACTCACAAGTCAAAGGCAAAGAGGAGTAATGAGGAACATCAGTTTAAACACCAAAAAAGTCAAATAAACAAAAACAAAATAAAAAATAAACAGAAAGAGGAAAAAAAGACCATTACTAAAACCTAACCTAATTTGTTTCTTTTTTTCAACTATTTTAAGCCTCCAAACACTCACAGGTCATAGGCGAACACAGCAATGAGGACCAGCAGCAGCCCGGCGGAGCGGCTACCCCATAGTAGGGAGTGGGCGGCTGTCTTACGTACCAACGCCTCCTGTACCAGCTGAGACGCCGCCATCCTTCACCCCTTGACCTCTTGACCTGACCTGGGGAACAATTTTGACCTTAGAGACACACCAAATTAAACAAAATATTTTCCACGTGGTTTTGAATATTTTTTGTGATTTATTGTATTTTCTTTCTATTCCACACTCCACCTGCCTCTCCACCTCCTCCACCTCCACTTTACCTGCTATGTAACAGGTGGAAGGGGTGTATGGGGGTGATCTATGGGTGAATATATTAAAATAACCACTTTTTAACTACTCCTGCCGCCCTTGCAGTCTTTTGTTTACATTTTCAAAGGAGTCTCTTTCTAAAGTTGCCGGATTTTTTGTTACTTTTATTTTCCTCTTTAGAATGAATAAATTGAGAGAAAATACTTATGATAATGGTAAAAGAGGTGGGAAATAGTCAGGATAGTAATAAATAGTGCAGTGGAATTGATATAAGTCCACAAGAAGAAGAAGAGGAGGAGGAGGAGGAAGAGGAGGAATGAGAGATCAGCTGTTGTGACGGTGAGTAGTGAGTAGTGAGAGAGACTACTACTACTACTACTACTTGACTCCGGCCGAGGTGACCCAAGTAACTATTCTTTTTTGTAGTAGTAGTAGCGTTAGTAGTAGTAGTAGTTGTAGGAGGAGGAGAAGGAAGGCAGATTAACACCATTTCTACAGTATTACCAATAGTTCAACACCATTACTAACACTATTACCTAACCTAATCCAACCCAACCTAACCTAACGTAATCTAACACCATTTCTTCATCTTTACAGCATTGGAACACTCGAAGAACACCAAATTGTCTCGCCTCCTTCAAAATTAAACCAAAGAGAGAGAGAGAGAGAGAGAGAGAGAGAGAGAGAGAGAGAGAGAGAGAGAGAGAGAGAATGTTGGGTAGAGTAGTCAAAATTCTCCCACAACGGCTACACATTGCTGTCCCTGGCGTCCCTGCCACCACTGCTGCTGCTGCTGCTGCTGCTGCTGTCCTCCACCGGCCCCTACACACCTCCCATGCCAGGTCCCTCAAAGAAAGTAAGTTCAGTAGCTTCTTTTCTTCTTTTTTTCCTTTCTTCCTCTTTTTTTTTTTTTCCTTTCTTCCTCTTTTTCTTTTTTCCTTTCTTCCTCTTTTTCTTTTCTTCTTTTTCATTTTTTTCATCTTTATTTTTCTACTTTATTTTCTTTTCTACTTCCTCCTCCTATTCCTCTCCTTTTCTTCTTTTTCTTGTTCTTCTTTTCCTTCTTCCTTTCTTTCCCTTTTAAAAATAAGAAATTACTACTACTACTACTACTACTACTACAACCACTACTACTACTACTTTGACAGTCGTGGTGGAGGAGGAGGTTGGGGGTAACATCATAGTGCGGGGAAATTACCTGCCGTCCCCCAACACTGGCCGGCTGCTGCTGCCGCCGCAACCTGACGGGGAGGGCGGGAAAGCGTGTCCTCTCTGTGCCCTCGGCCTGGACGTCAAGCACACTGTTAGTACCCGAGACAGAGAGAGAGAGAGAGAGAGAGAGAGAGAGAGAGAGAGAGAGAGAGAGAGAGAGAGAGACATATTTTTTTGATGTAGTAATAATAGTAAGAGAGAGAGAGAGAGAAAGAGAGATAATGTTCTTTTGATGTAGTAATAATGGTAAGAGAGAGAGAAAGAGAGAGATTAAACACACTAATCTCTCTCTCTCTATCATTCTCTCTCCAAAACAGACAGAGAGAGAGAGACAGACAGACACACAGACAGCACCTAACCTAACCATCTCTCTCTCTCTTTCTCTGTCTCTCTCAAACCAAACACACAAAACACTAACTAATACTACACCTCCTCCTCCTCCTCCTCCCCAAACCTAACCTAACTAATACTACACCTTTCTCCTCCTCCTCCTCTAACCTAACCTAACCTCACCTAACTAATACTACACCTTTCTCCTCCTCCTCCTCCCCTAACCTAACCTAACTAATACTACACCTTTCTCCTCCTCTTCCCAAACCTAACCTAACCTAACTAATACTACACCTTTCTCCTCCTCTTCCCCTAACCTAACCTAACCTAACGCACCTCACCCCACCCCCAGGACGTGCTCATCTTGTCCCAGTTCATGCGCAGTGACGGCAGTGTGTTGCCGCGCCGCCTCACTGGGTTGTGCGCCAAACAGCAGCGGCGCATTACCTGGCTCGTCATCATGGCACAGAAAGCAGGTGAGAGAGAGAGAGAGAGAGAGAGAGAGAGAGAGAGAGAGAGAGAGAGAGAGAGGGGGTGTTCTTTTATCTATATTTGCAAAGGTTTATTGTGTTTGAGAGAGAAAAAAATGTGAAATAAGGAAGAAAAAAGTGGTAATAGTTATTTGTTGTGATTTTTATTGTTGTGATTTTAATGATTGTTGTTGTTGTTGTTGTATTTTTTAGGTCTGGTGCCGAACCTTGCCCCCGCCACCAGCAGGAAGGACCCACGCAAGAGATACGGCTCTAAAAAGTTCAACCGTTACTTTGATGAAAACACCCTGCCACAATAACCCCCCCTCCCCCCCCTGCCCTACCCCTGTAATGCTATCTTCCCTCTTCTTTCTCCCCTCCCAAACCCTGCTGTTATTTTTCTTCCTTTTACCCTTTTTTCTTCCTCTATTAACAAAAAAACCCTGCTAAGCCATTCCCTGTATTTATTTCTCCTCTTATGCTGATACTAATACCCTGCCAACCCTACCCACCCTGCTGTTACTTCTCTCCCTTTCCCTCCCTTCTTTGTACATAATTTTGATAAGTACAGGTGTTTGTGAATAGAAAAAGACGAAGAGAATAAACTTGCGCATAAAAATCGTAACTTTTTGTAACCTTCTCTATGTTGTGTGTGTGTGTGTTTCTAAGTAGTAGTAGTAGTAGTGTTAGATTACCCATAATGCCCCTTCAAACACTTAAAATTAACCCCCAAACACACACACATACAAAATAAACAAATGCTACTTTTCATCTTGTTTATTGTACAACTTTAAACTCTCTCTCTCTCTCTCTCTCACTCTCTCTCTCTCACATATACAGACACACTTTCACCATCACTATTTCTTAAAGGTTCTAGTTGAAGATTATGGTTTTTAAGGGTGTTTATAGAGAGAAAGTTTAAAATTATACCAAATCCATCATTCTTAGTGTAAAAAATATTATGCATCCAAAAATATCACTTTGTATTCCTATCAAAATAAAAATAGAAGCAAAAAACATTAGGTATAATATAAAAAAATGATAATGAAACAAAAAAAGTAATAATTCTGACAAATTTTTGAGTGAAATATAGTAAACTACTAATACTATGAACTGTAATTAGAAAAGTAACAGAGAAAAGAAGAAAAGGAAGAGGAAAAAAAGGAGGAAAAACAAGAAAAAAGAAGAAAAGGAGGAGGAAAAACACCAAAGATAAAAGAAAAAGGAGATAAAAAGAGGAAAGAGAAGAAAAAAGGAGAAAATGAGGAAGAACACGTAGAATATAACCAAGAAATACACTGAACTTATTGTAGTAAACTGTATACATGCAAGTGGCTAACATTAATGCAATCTATGCTTCACCAGATTCAAGATCATTGTGGAAAGCTTAACTAATCCTAAAAACAAACATAAAAAAACAGTAAGATTGATAAAATGAATAGATATGTACCTGCTTGGACATAACACACACACACACACACACACACACAGCACATTAACTATTATTAGCAAAAGAAATAGTGCTTTGACTAAAAAAAATTGTATATTCATCTTAGATTTTGAATACGAATCTTAAATAAAAGAGATTGATAAAAGAAAGTCAAAATGAATGAAAAAAGATGAGAGTTGAGATGAATACTGATTTCTCTCTTTGTAAAGATGAAAAATGAATAAAAAGGAAGGAAGACGCAAAAAATGAATAAAAGGAAGAAAGACGCAATAAACAAGAAGAATAACACAAAAACAAGCGTGTGTGTGTGTGTTTGTACGTACGTATGCATCAAAATAATAATATATACACAAGAGGAATGAGATAGCAACAAACTTAAGACAAAACACACACAGACACACTAAAAAAATATAAAAACAATAAAAACACTTAAAAAACACACACACACACATACGCACATGGACGCACACACACACACTCAGTTCTGTGCGCCTAATATCCTCCGTGTGCGCCCCTCGGAGGTAGTGGTGGTGGTTGTGTGCGCAAGTTTCTCCATGCTGGCTGATTTGTACACAGCGGGGGGTTTGATCTCCCTCTTCTTGCTGCTGCTGCTGCTGCTGCTGCTGCTGTGGTTTCTGCTGCTGCTGCTGCTGCGGTTGTTCTCCTGTGGGTGGAAAGAATAGTTGTGGTGGTAGTGGTGGTGGTTGTAGTGGTGGTAGTAGTAGTAGTAGTAGTAGTAGTGGTAGTAGTAGTAGTAGTAGTAGTAGTGGTAGTAGTAGTAGTGGTGGTGGTAGTAGTGGTAGTAGTAGTGGTAGTAGTAGTAGTAGTAGTAGTAGTAGTAGTAGTGGTAGTAGTAGTGGTAGTAGTAGTGGTGGTGGTAAGGAGAAAAAGGAGGAAAAAAAGGAAAAAAGGAAAGAAAAAAAGGAAAAAGAAAAAAAAGGAGCTAAGAGAGAAAAAGAAAGGAAAAAAACAAGAAAAGTCAAAGAAAAACAAAACAAAACAAAACACGAAAAAATTAAAGAACAAAAAACAAAAATATGAAAAAAAAAACACTCAACCAAACCAATTTTTTCACCTAATAACACACACACACACACACACACGAACACACACACACACGAACACACAGGGAAACAAACTAACCTTGCTTTCTGAGATGGAGGAAACAGAGGAGGAGCGAGAGAGTGGAATGCCGGAGTCCTCTCGTTGCAATGCGGGACGTGGAGCGAGAAATCCTTGATCCTGAGAGAGAGAGAGAGAGAGAGAGAGAGAGAGAGAGAGAGAGAGAGAGAGAGAGAGAGAGAGAGAGAGGTCAGTTAGTCAATTATCTATCTATTTATCTATCTAATCCCACTAACAAAACACAATGATAAGTCTGACCATCACTATTAAAATTCTAAAACTCCCTAATTACTTCAATATTCCTCACTTTATATTTTCATTGGAGCGTTTTAAGGGTTAATCTGTGTTTTTTAGGATAATTAAAAAACACATTACCCGCATCTTGGCTCACTATATACCAAGAAGCAGCTTTTTTCTTTAGGGTCAGTGTTGATATATTGCAATTAATGTGTTAAGGGACTGGCAAACTAGTGGTATTTTTCATTTTCCTCATTTTCTTCCTGTTTTTGGTAAGTATAGATGAATGAATGAGGTGAAAAGTAGCAAGGGTGTGTGTGTGTGTGTGTGTGTGTGTGTGTGTGTGTGTGTGTGTGTGTGTGTGTGTGGGGGAGTGTGTGTGTGTGTGTGTGGGGGAGTGTGTGTGTGTGTGTGTGTGTGTGTGTGTGTGTGTGGGTAACAGAGAAAAGAAGAAAAGGAAGAGGAAAAACAGGAAAGAAAGGAAAAACAGAAGAAAAAAGAAGAAAAGGAGGAGGAAAAACAGCACAGAGATAAAGAAAAGGAAATAAAAGTGTGTGTTGGTGTGTTGGTTGGTGGGGATAGTTCTTACATCAGTTTTATCCTCTGCCACATCTTCCTTGGGCTTCAGTGGAGAGTCGCAGGTGGAGGAGGTGGTGGAGGTCTCCCCGAGGTCATCCTTAAGAGAGAGAGAGAGAGAGAGAGAGAGAGAGAGAGAGAGAGAGAGAGAGAGAGAGAGATACGTGTGAATTAAGATATAAGAGGAACTGAGACACCAAAAAATCAATAAACAAATAAATAACAGTAACAAAAATCTTACCTAACCTAACGAAGACCCCAAAATCAATAAACAAATAAATAACAATAACAACATAAACAAGACCTCCAAAAAATCAATAAATAACAATAACAACAACTTAAACTTACCTAACCTAAAATGAAAATCCCCTAAAAATCAATAAACCAATAAATAACCTAACAAAGACCCCCCC
Organism: Callinectes sapidus; assembly: GCA_020233015.1. Lineage (NCBI taxonomy): Eukaryota > Metazoa > Arthropoda > Malacostraca > Decapoda > Portunidae > Callinectes > Callinectes sapidus. The sequence goes on along the minus strand of JAHFWG010000256.1, from coordinate 86,054 downwards.
AAAAATCAATAAATAAACAAATAAACCAATAAATAACAACAGTAACAACCTAACCTAACCTAACGAACACCCCCAAAAACCAATAAATAACAAATAAACAACAATAACAACAACAACCTAACCTAACCTAACGAACACCCCCAAAAATCAACAAATAAATAACAACAATAACAACAACCTAACCTAACCAAACGAACACCCCCATACCTCCAAGTCGTCAGTGAAGGAAGGCAATGGAATCTTAGAGGAGGAGAGGAGCGACGCCCTGAACCGCTGCAGGAGTCTGTGGTGGGGTGAGGTGGCTGGCAGGCTGCTGGGGTACACATACTCTCGACGCACTGGTGTTTGCCCTGAAGGAGGAGGAGGAGGAGGAGGAGGTGGTGAATGGAAGGAAGAGGGAGGTTAAAAAAGGGTATTTCTTTCTCTTACTCTAAATTAAGGAATAGGAAGAGTAAGTGAGTAGAATAAAGAGAAGTTGAGATTGCAAAGGCTTAATGTGAAATGTGGTATCAAGATTTTGGGGTTTATCTATAAAAAAAGTGTATTTCTTTCTCCCTGTTACTCTAAAATAAGGAATAGGAAGAGTAAGTGAGTAGGATAGAGAAAACTTGACATTGCAAAAGGTTAATATGAAGAGATTTTTAGTGCTTCTCAATAAAACCATCTACTCTCCAAAGCTCAAAGTGAAAAATGCATCCCAGTACTGAAGAGGTGTAGCATTTTCACCACCACCACTGCACAGATACACCAAACAACACCACACAAAACACAAAATAAACACAACAAATACCAGTGGGTTTATCCTGCAGCATATCTTGAGTGAACAGAGTCATCACCATCTCCGTCTGGGCCTGCTGGGAGGTGTCCACATCAACACCGAGCTGCCTCAGTCCCTCCTCCACAGCCTGCACCCTCCCTGCCAGCTCCTCCTGCACCCTCCCCAGCCTCCCCGCCTCCTGCTGCAGCGTGTGGCCCTCCTTAGCTAGGCTGTCACTTATTGTCTTCTCGCCGGCCTGAAGGGTAAAGAAAATGAGGTGAATGAGATGACTACAGCTTAAGGAGATTCAAAACAAAGATATTTAATAAGGAAAGAAGGACATACACACACAATATATTCAGTGATGATAAGGAAAGAAGGACATACACACACAATATATTCAGTGATGATAAGGAAAGAAGGATATACATACGCACAAAAAACAGCTTTATAAATGGGAGTGTTGAAATGTGAGATAACTGAACCTAACCTAATGCAATGATGAGAAGGAAAGAATGGCAAAATAGAAAATAAATAGAAAAATAAACACACCACATAATTAAACCAAAGAAATAATAGCAATTCAAAGAAAGAGAGATTAAATGAGAACAGAAACAAAAAAAACAGAACCACACCACATTATATCACACCAAACACAGCACAACTAAACACACACACACACACACACACACACACACACGCACACACACACACACACACGCACCTTAATCTCCTCCTCAGCATCCTTCAAGTGTGCCTCCATTGCCTTCTGTATCTCCCTGACATGCTGATTGTGCTGTGCTGCTGAGGCCTGGATAGACTGCTGTGCTTGGGCTGTGTAGTGCCCCACAGATGTCTCCACTTCACAGCGCTTCTCTCCCAAACGCTGCATACTCATTTCAAGCTGTTTTGGGGGGGAGGGGGGGGGGTAGATTAGGTTAGGTTAGGTTAGGGGGGGGGGGAATAGTGGTTCTTTCTTCTATAGTATGATTTCTTCAGTACTGAGATGAATTTTAATGTTTATTTGGGTTATTATTTGTGTTGATATAAGTTTAGATTGAAATAGTACAAGAAAATGGGGAAAATATTGATGTATCTGTGTAAATGGTGTGAGATTAACTGGAATAACAAGATACACACACTCATACTTGTCAAAATTAATCTATAAACATACACATTTAAAGCAAAAAAATAAAAATAAAAATAAATAAATAACAATAATAATGATAAAATAAATAAATAAATACATAAATAAACAACATATCAGCATAAAAAGTGCAAGATTAACTCAAATAACACACACACACACACAAATCAACTCAGTAGCAAGCCCCCAAACCTAAACGCACACACACACACACACACGCACTCACCTCCCCAACACACTCATCAACACTGGAGCGCATCCCTGATATCTGAGCAGTGACGCACTCTAACAGGGAGGCACTGCGGACACGACCCTCCTCCACCGCCGCCGCCACCCTGCCGCCAGCCCCCTGCACCTCCTCCTCCACCTGGGACAGTGTGTGGTGGGCCGCGGCGACCTGCTGGTGGGTGGCGGACGTCAGCGCACCCACACCTTCCTTCATGTTGGTCAGTGTGGCAATAATGGTGTCCAAGTCGTTGTTTATGGTCTGAAAGGTTAGGTTAGGTTAGGTTAGGTTAGGTTAGGCAGATAATTGTATAGGGAAAACCACACATATACATGATAAATAAATGAATAAAACTGCACATACGATAAATAAATGAAAAAAACACACACAAAATAAAGCCAAAATAAAAACCACGCACAACAAATAAATGAAAAATAAAAAAATAAAAAAAATAAATAAAACCAAAATAAAAACCACATACAATAAATAAATGATAAATAAAACTACATATACACAAAATAAATAAATGAATGAAGGAATGGTATGTAAAAATGAATAAATAAATAAGAAATGAGGTTAGAATATAGCAAATATGTAAAAATAGCACTGAAAACAAAAAACAAAATGGAAAAAAAGGAATGGTATGTAAAAATGAATAAATAAATGAGAAATGACGTTAAAATGTAGCAAATATGTAAAAATACCATTCAAAACACAAAAATCAACAAAATTAAAGAAAAAACAAAAGAAAACAAAAAACATAGTAATAGTAGTAGTAGTATATTGACAAAAAATAGAGAAACAAATAGAAAACAAATAGAAAACATAAAGAAACACCCCAAAAGTCACCAACATAAAGAAACACCCCAAAAATCACCAACATAAAGAAACACCCCAAAAGTCACCAATACAAACGTCCCAGGTACCTTAGAGTGAGTGTCGTGGGAGAGAAGGAGGGAGTGGAGGGTGGAGGTGGCTTGGTGAGTGTGCTGCAGGAGTGAGGCATGATGGGAGGTCACCAAACCCATGATCTCACCACTCAGAGACGCCTGGTGCTGCTGCAGGCTGCCACACACCTCATTCATTTCTTGTAGCTGTGAGAGAGAGGGAGAGAGAGGGAGGGAATAAGGGAGAATAGAAGGGAAAATGAAAAGTTAGGGGAAAATGTGAGAAA
>JAHFWG010000256.1:67058-79173 GCA_020233015.1 Callinectes sapidus | reverse complement strand
AAAACCAAAAATTAAAACAAAAAGACAAAAAAAACAAAAACACAAAAGATAAAAAGATAAAACCCCCCCTTAAAAAAAACACCCTTCCCCCCAAACCCCCCCTGCCCCCCCCCCCTCCATCATTACCAATTTCTTCTCCATCTCAGTCTCCAATGCCCTGATGTGCGCTATCTTCTCTGTAATCTCCGTTGCTTGAGCCTCCATTGTGTTCTGCATCTCCTGATAGTTCTCGTTGGCCAGGTACACCCCACTCTTCTCTCTCATCGCCAGCAGGTCGCGTCGCAGCCTCTCTATCTCCTGCGAGTACTCCTGAAGGTGCGGGAGAGAGTGTGTTATGATTTTGGGGTGTTTATGTTTAATGTTATGATTTTTGGGGTGTTTATGTTTAATGTTATGATTTTTGGGGTGTTTATGTTTTGTGTGTCTATTTTCCTGAAGGTGCGGGAGATAGTGTGTTAAGGTTTTTGGGGTGTTTATGTTTTGTGTTGTGATTTTTGGGGGGTGTTTTGTGTGGGTATATTTTCTGAAGGTGCGGGAGATAATGTGTTAAATTTTTGGGGTGTTTATGTTTAATGTTATGATTTTTTAGGGGTGTTTTGTGTGGGTATATTTCCTGAAGGTGCGGGAGATAATGTGTTAAGGTTTTTGGGATGTTTGTGTTTTGTGTGTGTCTGTTTCCTGAAGGTGCAGGAGAAAATGTTATGATTTTTGGGGTGTTTATGTTTTGTGTGGGTCTATTTTTTGTTTTTTTATTGATTTGTTTTAGTATGTGTTTTTTTTATTTTATTTGTTTTACTATGTGTATGTTTTGAAGTTTTTTTGTTTTAGAGGTGAGAGATGTTTATAAATTTGTTTTGATTTAGTATAATATGTATGTTTGAAATGACCTTTTTTTTAGGGGAATGGAGGTACACTAGAGTAAATATTAGTAACACACACACACACACACACACACACACCAGAGTAAATATTAGCAACACACACACACACACACTAGAGTAAATATTAGCAACAAACGCACACACAAACAGACCTGAATGAGCTCCTTTTTATGCAGTTTCTGGTTGACCTCTGGCTTGTTCTGAATATTCTTGGCTCGGTGTGCGTAGTCTAGGGTGGAGAGTGTTTCCTCCTGATTGATGGAGGCCGGGGAGATGGTGGCGATGACCGAGGTCTTGGTGCGGCCCCCCAGCGCGTCCTGCAGCAGGCGGGTCAACTTGGACTCTCTAGGGGGGGGGGTTAGGTTAGGTTAGGTGAGGTGCTGTGTGTGTGTTTATGTGGTACAGGTGTGGTACAAGTGTGGTTAGGTGTGGTGCTGTGTGTGTGTTTTATGTGGTAACGTACATACATCAAATAAATAAAAGCAAATAAGCCTATCCTAAAAAAAAAATATCTACATAAATAAATAAACAGATGTACCCTTCAACCAAACTTATCCTAACCTAACCTAACCTAAACCTTATCAAATTAAACCTCATCCCACAACCCTCTCTCTCTCCCTCCCCCCTAACCCACCCTCTCTCCCTCTCTCCCCACCCCCTACCCTCTCCCTCTCTCCCCACCACCCCTCCCCTCCCCTCTCTCCCCTCACCTGTAGGGAATATGAGGGGCCTTTTCCACGAGGGCAGTGATGACGCGCCCCAGAGTTAGGAGAGACATGTTGATATTGCCCGCTTCTCTCGCCCTCTTCTCCACCGCGCCCGACCTCCCTATGTTCTCTGAGCCAGCCAGGTCCACCAGATGCAGCTTCCCCGTCTGATAGAGAGAGAGAGAGAAGTGGAGGGAGATAAAGAAATAAATAGGTGAATAAATAGATAGGTAAGTAAATAAATAGGTAAATTAATAAATGAATAAATAAAAGGTAAATAAATAAATAGGTAAATAAAATAAATAAAATAAATAAATAAAAGGTAAATAAATAAATAAATAAATAAATAAAATTGGGAGAAAGAGGGAGAGAGGGAGAAGATAAAGGGAAAGAGAAGATCAAGAGAGAAATAAATAGAATAAATAAAAGGTAAATAAATAAATAAAAGAGAGAGAAAGAGGGAGAGAGAGAGAGAAGATAAAGGGAAAGAGAAGATCAAGACAGAGAGAGAAGATAAAGAGATAAAAACACAAAATACCCGAAACACACACACACTTACACACACACACAGACACACGTACACACAAAAACGCACACACCCAATACCTTCATCAGTTCATCACCATCCACAGTGTTCTCCTTCATATGTACGGTGACAGTAAAAACCGTGTGTGACCTGCTGGAGTGTGCGTTCATCAGGGTGGCCGCCGTCTGCCGCTGCATCGACCCCTTCTCCAGGATACTGTACACATCCGACTTGGACCGCACCAGCACCTCCTCCAGCCCCTGTATGATGCATGACCCCTTCTTCGAGGAGTCTTCGTATAGCCTATGGGGGTTTTAAAGGGGGTTGGATTAGGTTAGGGGTGGATTTGGGGGTTTTAAGGGAGATTGTGGGGTTTTAAGGGGGATTGTGGGGTTTTAAAGGATGTTTGGTTAGGGTTTTAAGGGATATTATGGGGTTTTAAGGGGGTTGGATTAGGTTAGGGGGGATTTTGAGGGTTTTAAGGGTGTTTGATTGGTTAGGGGAAATTTTGAGGGTTTTAAGGGGTTAGATTAGGTTAGGGGTGGGATTTGAGGGTTTTAAGGGGTGTTTAGATTAGGTTAGATGAAGTGTTTGGGTATTTTGAGGGTTTGAATAAATATGATAAAAAAAAATGGGAAAAACAGCAGTTAAACCTTCAAAAAAAAAAAAAAATCGAGAGGAGAAAAAACACAATAAAAACATCATAAAACAAAAAAAACAACCCCTGAAAATAAAAAAAACACACAAACACACACACACACACCTGAGCTTAGAGAAATCATCATGAGCCGAGAGGAGATCAAACAGCTCCTCATTGTACAGCTCGAGGAAGGAGACTCTCATTGTAAACTCCACCTTCTGCATGCGTAGTTCGTCAAACAGGTGGTTCACACAGCGCGGAATGATGCCAGCTAGCGGATCCTGTGGGGGGAGATGCTGTGGTGATGCTGTGATGCTGTGGTGATGCTGTGATGCTGTGGTGGTGCTGTGATGCTGTGGTGGTGGTATATTTAATAGGGGGATATTATCTTATGTTTTTTTAGTGTTTTTTTGAGTGTTTTAGTGGGTTTTTTGGGGTGGTGGTGGTGGTGGTGGTGTAAGGGTGTGGTAAGGGTGTGGTGGTGGTGTGTGTGGTGTTTGTGGTGGTGAGTAGTGATGGTAGGTAAAAGAAGAAAAAGGGAAAAAAGAGGAGAAAAGGGGGAAAAAAAGAAAAAAGAAGAGAAAAAAGTAAAAAAAAAAACTAGAAAAAAACTAGAAAAAAAAGAAAAAAAGAGAAAAAAGTAAAAAAAAAAACTAAAAAAAAAATGAAGAAAAAAATGGAAAAAAAAGAGAAAAAACAAAACAAATAAAAGAAAAACACACCAAAACCTAAAACAACAAAATAAAAAAAAGAAATAAAAGAAAAAAAAAACAAGAAAACAACAATAAAACCAACCCCACATTAACCATCTATCTACACCCCACCCATTTATCACCCCATCACCCATTTATCACCCCACCCCCCCTAATCACCCCATTTATCACCCCCCCACACACCTCCTCCCAAGTGGTAGCATCCAGGACTCTCTCTCCCTCCATGGTGAAGGTCTTGCCCGTTCCAGTCTGGCCGTACGCGAAGATGGTGCAGTTAAACCCATTCAAAACCTCGTCCACTGAATTCTTTGCCACCGCCCTGTACACGTCAATCTGTTTGGGGAGAGAGGGAGAGGGGGAGAGAGAGAGAGGGGGTTAGGTTAGGTTTTTGTGAGGTTTAGGGTATTTTATGTCAATCTGTTTGGGGAGAGAGGGAGAGAGGGGTGAAATATGCATAGGGGTGTTACAGGGTGGGGGAAAAATATAAGGGTTTTTTGTGGGAGAGATAGGGTACTACAGGGTGAGGAAAAAAGTTATTTGTGGGGAGAGGGGAGAGAGGGGGGGGTTAGGTTAGGTTAGGTTAGGTTTTTGTGAGTTTTTTTTTGTGGTTTAGGGTATTTTATTTGATTTATGGTGAGGAAGAGGAGTAGGAGGAGGAGAAGGAGGAGGAAGAGGAGGAGGAAAAGAGAAAGAAGGAAAAAATAGAAAAAAGATGAAAAGAAAGAATTAAAAAAGAGGAAAAGATAGAAGAAAGAGAAGAAGAAAACAAAGAAAAAGAAGAGAAAGAAAAAAAGATAAGAAAATGAGAACAACAACAACAAAATAAGTAAAGGAAACATTAAAACAGAAAAAAGAAGAAAAGAAAGAATAAAATAGATAAAAAGAAAGAAGAAAAAGAGGAAGAAAACAAATAAAAAGAAGAAACAGAAAGAAGAAAGAACACAAATAAAAAGAAGAAAAAGAAAGAAGAAAAAACAGAAAACAACGAAAAAAAAGCGACAAACATTAAAAAAAGATAAAATATAAAAAACCTTACACACAAAAAAAACAACAACAAAACACACACACACACACACACACACACACACACCTGCTTGGAATCCGCGCCAAACACATGATCAAAGGTGAAGGTCTTGGCAAACTTATCGGTGGGTCTCTCCTTCACCACCACCTCCCGACTGTTCTGTACTGTCACGATGTTGTGTGACTTCCCCGCCTTCTCCTGGCTGTTCATAGGCCTATAGAGAGAGAGAGAGAGAGAGAGAGAGAGATGGGTGTTAAGGTACTATAGACACTAAATAACACTTATATACCACAATAAACACTTAAAATATGCTAAAATATAAAAAATAAAGGGTTACAATGAAGAGAGGTGTTAAAGTACTATAGACTCCCTTAAATAAGACTTATATACCTAAAAAACACTAAAAATATGCCAAAATATATAAAAAATAATGGAATACAGTGATGTGAAGTGATTAAAACAAAAAATAAACACGCTTATATAACTAAATTTACCACAAAAAACATCCTTAAAAACCCTAAAATAAAAAATAATCTAAAAATACCCTTAAAAACCCCTAAAATAAAAAAATAATCTAAAAATACCCTTAAAACCCTAATTTACCCCCAAAAAGCCATTCAGAGTCAAAGAACACTACACATCACCCTTAACACCCTGAAAACCCTCCACCCCCAAAAAAACACCCTTAAAACCCACCACCAGTGACTTAAAATACCAAAACACCCTTAATTCACCGCTAAAACCATACCATCACCCTAAAAACACCTAAAAACACCCTGAAAAACCCTAAACTAGACTCCAAACCCCCGAAAATATAGAAAAACCACCAAAACACAACATTTAAACCTCAAAACACGACGATCTTACCGACATCTGACGAAAACCTTAATATTTTGGCTGGGGTTGACCTTATTTCTCTTCCTCACGGGTACTGGACTGCTCATCATGGTGCCTACAGGTTACTGGGAGGCGTCCACAGGTAAATGACAGGTGTTTCTCCCCTAATTAGGACGTAAAACTGGTAAATAGTGAAGGTTTTGTGAGGTACAGTCTCCCTCTCCCTCTCTCTTATGAACTGGCGTCTGGAAATCAAATCAGCCAATGGGAAGCGAGGATTTCCATCTTGATCTTGATCTTGTGGCTCTCTTCAGTTCTATAGGCTCAATGCTTAGGCCTATAGAGGATTATAATAGACTGAGGGAAAAAACGGGGATATTAAATTAGGTTATATATATGGAATTAAGTCTGCGTTTGGGGGTTATAGGAGTAATAACGTATAGATTTGCTTGTTGTTGGTATTACTGTATGAATAAACTGCCATTACTACTACTACTACTACTACTACTACTACTACTACTACTACTATTACTACTACAACGTCAAGAGAGAGAGAGAGAGAGAGAGAGAGAATTTGGGGGAGAGAGGGATGCTGGTAGAGGAAGAGACGGGAGATGCTTGGAGAGGGAGGAAAAATTAGAGGGAGGCTGGGGAGAGGAGTATTGGGGGAAGGGAGTAGCTACGGAGAGGGAGGGAGGAGAAGCAGGGAGGAGGGAGGGGGAGGGAGAGGGAGAGAGGGGCTGGGAGAGGGAGGGGGAGGCTGGGAGAGGGGGAGAGGAGGGAGAGAGTAGTAGGAGGAGCCACTGCGCGCTTCTCTTCATCTCCGGCCCACGCACACAACATCCCGTCACATCATATACCTTGAGATTACTGGATGTTGAGGCAAGTAGCAGCATCCCTGTACCTGTCCTCATAACCCCCCTGCCCCAGTACACCAGTTAGGCCCCCAGAAGTGTCCCAGGTAGGCGGGAAGCAGGAGAAAAGTGTAAAAATGAACATATGTCTTCTCTCTCTCCCTTCCTCTCCGCCTCCTCGCCATGTTGTAGCGCTCAGTGATCAATAGACTCAGATAGGTAGTATAATTTGCTGTTTTCTCCATATATACGCCTATTTCCGCGTGTTTGGGGGTTGTAGATGGTGTGTGAGGGTTGTGGTTATATACTGGAGGAGTGGTTCGGGTTATAAATAAGTGAGAGGTGAATGGGAGGGAAAAATGATAGAAATGTGGGGGTATATTTTAGTGATGCGGTGTGGTGGTGGTGGTGGTGGTGGTGAGTGAGGTGGGAGTAGTAGGTGGTGGTGGTGTTGTGGCTAATTGGTGGTGTCCTGGTGGTGTTTTTGGTGTGTGTGAATGGGGTTAATTATGTGTGGTAGAGTTTAATGGAGGAATTTAGGGTTATTTGTGGGTTTAGTCTGATTTCCATTGGTTTTAACGTGCTTGGTAAAAAATTCTCTCTCTCTCTCTCTCTCTCTCTCTCTCTCTCTCTCTATGGTGGGTGATGCTAATAATAAAGATCTCAAGGAAATAATGAGGAAAGATTAACACCAGAATGATATATAGTTAATTAATAGATGGGAAATATGAGGTGAAAGAAGGATATATTTGTATTAGTGTGTAGAACTAAAGAAGTGAGAAGGAAAATAAGGATTTATGTGTGAATAATAGGTAATGGATGGAAATTATGAGGGAAAGAAGGGTATATTTGTATTAGTGTGTTGCATTGGGTTAGGGTCAGTAAAAAAATGTGTCTTGGTACTGAAGGGGGTTAATCATCTTTACATTTGCTCTAATAAACCAGAAACGCACATACACATCTAGTAAAAAAAGAAGATAAAGAAATTCTGCCCCACTAATAGATAAAAAAAGAGAGGAAATGGCTTAATATAACAGCTAACCTCTCTTTCTCTACCTCGAGTTAAAAAAAAGAGAGAAAAGGGATTTACTGAACACCTAACACCCCTTTCTATGTCACTTAAAAAAGAAAAAAGTAAATATACCACTAGTAGAAATGAAAATGGTAAAAAAAATAGGAGAGAGAAATAAAACAGCTTAATTTACCAACTAACCTCTGTGCCTCCTTCTGCAGACAGCCATGGTGGGTACTCGTGTTTACGTGGGTGGTCTGAGTTACCGCGTCGGCGAGAGGGACCTGGACAGATTCTTCAGGTCTTACGGTCGGCTCAGGGACATCGTCATCAAAAATGGCTTCGGATTTGTGGTGAGTTAATGAGAAATGAAATGCACTTTTTTTTTCTTCTTTTCGTTTCGTTTATACTTTTTTTTGTGTATTTTGAGTTTTCTTTGGTGGAGTTGATCTGAATTACCGAGAAATGCACACTTTTTCTTCGTTTTGTTTCGTTTATACTTTTTTTGTGTATTTTGAGTTTTCTTTGGTGGAGTGTGTCTGATTCTCTCTAATTCCATTCTTCAGGAGTGAGTTAACGAGAAATGCACTTTTTTTCCGTTTTTCGTTTCGTTTATACTTTCTTTTTTTGTGTATTTTGAGTTTTCTTTGATGGAGTTGATCTGAGTTACCGAGAAATGCACTTTTTTTCTTCTTTTCGTTTCGTTTATACTTTTTTTTTTTTTTTTTGTCTATTTTGAGTTTTCTTTGGTGGAGTTAATCTGTTTCTCTCTAATGCCGTTTTTTCTTTCTTTTATGCCTTTTTTTGGGTCTATTTTGAGTTTTCTTTGCTGGTGTTTATCTGATTCTCTCTAATTCCGTTCTTCAGGAGTGAGTTAACGAGAAATGCACTTTTTTTTCTTCTTTTCGTTTCTTTTATACTTTTTTTGGTCTATTTTGAGTTTTCTTTGATGGAGTTGATCTGATTCTCTCTAATTCCGTTCTTCAGGAGTTTGACGACGATAGAGATGCAGATGATGCTGTGTACGAGATGAACGGCAAGGAACTGCTGGGAGGAAGGTGAGGTGGTGGTGGTGGTGGTGGTGGTGGTGGTGGTGATGGTGGTAGTAGTGGTAGTAATAGTTATTATCTGTGGTGGTATATCCATTTCAATTTTCTAATCACACCCCAAAACTCAAGGTAAAAAAAATGCATCCTAACTTAACCTAACGTAACCTAAACCTCCAAATTCCCATAAAAACCCCTCATTGTTTAAATAAATAGATAAATAAATAAATAACCTAACCTAACCTAATTAAAACCTAACCTAACCCAATTAAAAAACCCTCATTGTTGAAATAAATAAATAAATAAATAAATAACCTAACCTAAATATTATCGCAGCATTACGCCATTATTATCGGAGTTCTTACCTTGTCGTGTCCTTCAGGGTGACGGTGGAGAAGGCTCGGGCCGCCCCTCGTCTCCGCTGGCCTCGCGCCCCCCCACCACGAGGCTTCCATTCCAGGTAAGCCCCCCCCCAACCCCCCCTCCTTCCCTGCCGCCCTGGAAAAGGAAAGAAAATGGGTGGAAATAGGTGGTGAATTAGAGGAAGCCATAGTGTGTAGTGGTGGTGGTGGTGGTGGTGGTGGTGGTTTATTGGTGTTGTTATTGTGTTATTTTGTTAAAGGAAAGGTGTTGGAAAGGTAGAAAATAGAGAAAAAATGGTTTGGTATAGTAGTAATAGTGAGTGGTGTTGTTTGTGATGATTCTAATGACTTTAATGGTGATGTGTAATGATTCTATAGTGTTTGGTGTTGTTTGTGATGACTCTAATGGTTTTAATGGTGATGTGCGGTGTTGTGTCATAATTCAATAGTGAGTGGTGGTGTTTGTGATGATTCTAATGGCTTTAATGGTGATGTGTGGTGGTGTGTAGTAATTCAATAGTGAGTGGTGTTGTTTATAATGGGTGTTAATGGGTGTTGATGGTGTTAATGGTTCTTTTTCAGCCGGTTTGGGATGGCGGCGCGGACTGACTACCGCCTCACTGTGGAGAATCTGTCAAGCCGTGTGTCGTGGCAGGTGAGTGGCAGCCCGGCCCTCCTGTCGCGGTGTTACTGAAATTTGTGAAATATATATATGCATAATTAAGGAAAGAGAAAAAAAATGTCAGTTCTAGTTAGTTGTAGTGTTTTTTTTTTATTTATTTATCGGTTTATTTGTTTTTCCCTCCCCCCCTTCCCTCCCTATTCTGATTTTTGTTTTTTTTGTTTATTTTACCCATTTCTCGGCATTTATCGTTAGGGAGAGGTTAACCTGTGATATTGAGTGATTTATTTAGACTGTGTGTGTGTGTGTGTGTGTGTGTGTGTGTGCGTGTGTGTGTGTGTAGCTGTCATTGAGTGGGGGTGGAGCAAGTATGGTTCAAATAAGGCTTCATTTCTCCCTTCTTACTGCTGTCACATCTCTAACTCACTTCACAATGTTAAAAAAAGAGAAAATTTGAATATAAAAGATTAATTGATTTCCACCTGTAAAGAGAATACATTTATTGCCACATCTCCACCAATAAATGTTTCAAAGTCACCCTAATACTAAAAGCTACATGACAGACAAACTAAATTAGAAAATAACATGCAATTTAATATTAAACCCCCCAAAATAACATCATACCACACAAAAACACTAACAAACTTGAATAAGGAGAAAAGGAAGGTGAATTAGCAGTAAGAATGGTGAAGGAAGGCCTTGAAAAAAAAATATATATACCCCCGCAAAAAAAATAACTAAGGAGGGGAGGTGAACTATGTGAAGGATGTGTGTGGGGGTAAGCAGTGACACCATGGCTGGCACTCTCCCATGTTATATTGTGTCATTGGGGACTGTTTTTAAGGGGCGGCGCAGGGGTGACAGTGGAGCTTTGAGGGGTGTTCCCAAGTGGCATGGTGCGGTCCACCTCACCCCCACCAAGGAAACCCCCTGCAAACCCCCCCACCACCACCACCCACTGCCCCTCCAGTGTGTTAAAAGCAGTTGGCAATGGACGGTGTAATAATGCTTGAGATGCACAGCCTGGTGTTCACTGCAGGAAGGAGGGAAGGTGGTGGTGATGATGGTGATGATGATGTGAGGTCCCAGGACATAAGGGTGAGTATGTGGGTGGTGGTGGTGATGGTGGTGTTGTTGGTGGGGGTGATAGTGTATAATCCCTGACCCCCTGTGTGTTAATACCCTTCTTTGCCATGTAGCAGTCAAGGTCTCCCTCTTGCCTTGCTGCTGCTGCTGTTGTGGTGCTGGCAGTGTAGCAAGTAGCCTCCTGCAGTGCCCAGACAGACCCTAACTCTCTGTCGATGTCTTTTTGAAGACACCGTAAGGGAGAGAGGGCAGGAGAAATAGGCAAGGGAGGAGGAGGGACGCGCTCGGTGGCGCAGGCCAGGATGGAGGAGGAGCGTCGTAATGGCCGGTGGTTCTGGCGGGACGAGGGGTTCACCTTGCGAGTCGTGGGGCCGCCTGCACCGGGACGGCCGCTGCCGGTCCGCCCGCCGCAGCAGCGCGGGTGGAGCGAGTGGACGAAAGTTGGGCTGGCGAGGACGTGGGAGAGATTTTCCCCGAGACGTATCTTGGGTGCGAGGAACGGCTGTCTGTCTGTCTGTCTGGCTGGCCGGGGGCGGAGACAACCGCCGTCTGGCCTCCCTTTCCCTCCCCCAGACCACTTGCAGGGTCCGAGCTAGGCGTCACATTGGCCTCCCGTCCTGGGCTTGCGGTCTCGGGCTTTTGGTCTCCTTGTCCCGAGAGGCTCTGGCCGGCTTTGTGCGCAGGCAGCCGGGCCGCTGAGGCAAGGCTGAAAGGCTGTGTGGGGTCGACACTGTTTGCCTTAGAGGTATAGGAGATGTGCAGCCCATATACTATGATTAAGGTAGAGCAAATCACAAAACTATGCCTGATTCGCGTACTATTTCATAGTTTTCTTTGTGCATTTTTTGTCTCATCAATTCACTCTTGTTCATTTTTGCTAGAATGTTTATCCTTGGCCCACAGATTGACATAAAGATAAAGCTTAGAAAGAAAAAAAAACATACAAAAAACAAACAATTTTTGCCATTAACTGAGAGGCTGGTGTGGGCAGAGCTTAACTTTAAGTAATGTTGTAGAAGCTTCTCTTTAGGCAGTCACAGGAGAGGCCTTGTTGTGCTCCTCTCTCACTTGAAGGAGGAGGTGGAGGAGGAGGAGGACCACCGCCAGCAGCCGAGCCACTCCCCTTAACACCCTTGCTCCCCCAGGCCTCCCACCCACCGGCCGGGACCGCCGACACGGGAGTGGGGCTGCGGCAGCGGTGACACAGGCAGGCTGTCGTCTGTACTCTGACCCTCTGCTGCCACCGCTGCCGCTGCTAACGCTGTGCTTTATTGGCAGGACCTCAAGGACTTTATGCGGCAGGCTGGGGAGGTCACCTATGCTGACGCTCACAAGTACAGGAGGAATGAAGGGTGAGTGTGTACATGTGTCTGTGTGTATGTGTGTATGTGTTCATGTCCACTACAGTCTGTCAAAACCCAATAATAATAAACCAATAACTTGAACTAAAACCATCTCCCTCTCTCACACACACACACTCACTCTCTCTCTGTCTTTGTGTGCAGCGTGGTAGAGTTTGCCACCTACGCCGACATGAAGAACGCGCTGCACCGCCTGGATGGGAAGGACCTGCACGGCCGCCGCATCCGCCTGGTGGATGAGTCAAAGTCCCGCAGCTCCAGAAGGTCACGGCGCTCCAGGTCAAGGTCGTCCTCTCGCTCTAGGTCACGCTCAAGGTCACGTTCCAGATCCAGGTAATTTGGTAGCCCTGTTTGACCTCACTTGACCCCACCTGACCTGTTTGGATAGAGATTGATTTTTGGGGGTTTATTTTCAACTGGCAGTTTAGTTGAAGGTAAATTTTA
>JAHFWG010000256.1:35789-60413 GCA_020233015.1 Callinectes sapidus | reverse complement strand
GGTGAATGGGAGGGAAAAATGATAGAAATGTGGGGGTATATTTTAGTGATGCGGTGTGGTGGTGGTGGTGGTGGTGAGTGAGGTGGAGAGTAGTGGTGGTGGTGGTGTTGTGGCTTATTGGTGGTGTCGTGGTGGTGTTTTTGGTGTGTGTGAATGGGGTTACTTATGTGTGGTAGGGTTTAATGGAGGAATTTGGGGTTATTTGTGGGTTTTATCTGATTTCCATTGGTTTTAACGTGTTTGGTATGATTCTCTCTCTCTCTCTCTCTCTCTCTCTCTCTCTCTCTCTCTCTCTCTCTCTCTCTCTCTCTCTCAGCCATATGGTCGGTGATGCTAATAACGATCTCAAGGAAATAATGAGGAAAGATTAACACCAGAATGATATATAGTTAATAGATGTGAAATATGAGGTGAAGGGAATATTTGTATTAGTGTGTAGAACTAAAGAAGTTATGAGGAAAGTAAGGATTTATGTGTGAATAATAGTTAATGGATGGAAATTATGAGGAAAAGAAGGGTATATTTGTATTAGTGTGTTACATTGGGTTAGAGTCAGTAAAAAATAATGTGAAGAGGGTTAATTATCTTTACATTTGCTCTAATAAACCAGAAACACACACATACACATCTAGTAAAAAAAGAAGATAAAGAAATTCTGCCCCACTAATAGATAAAAAAAGAGAGGAAATGGCTTAATATAACAGCTAACCTCTCTTTCTCTACCTCGAGTTAAAAAAAAGAGAGAAAAGGGATTTACTGAACACCTAACACCCCTTTCTATGTCACTTAAAAAAGAAAAAAGTAAATATACCACTAGTAGAAATGAAAATGGTAAAAAAAATAGGAGAGAGAAATAAAACAGCTTAATTTACCAACTAACCTCTGTGCCTCCTTCTGCAGACAGCCATGGTGGGTACTCGTGTTTACGTGGGTGGTCTGAGTTACCGCGTCGGCGAGAGGGACCTGGACAGATTCTTCAGGTCCTACGGTCGGCTCAGGGACATCGTCATCAAAAATGGCTTCGGATTTGTGGTGAGTTAATGAGAAATGCACTTTTTTTTTCTTCTTTTCGTTTCGTTTATATATTTTTTTGTGTATTTTGAGTTTTCTTTGGTGGAGTTGATCTGAGTTACCAAGAAATGCACTTTTTTTCTTCTTTTCGTTTCGTTTATACTTTTTTTTTTTTTTTTGGTCTATTTTGAGTTTTCTTTGGTGGAGTTAATCTGTTTCTCTCTAATGCCGTTTTTTCTTTCTTTTATGCCTTTTTTTGGGTCTATTTTGAGTTTTCTTTGCTGGTGTTTATCTGATTCTCTCTAATTCCGTTCTTCAGGAGTGAGTTAACGAGAAATGCACTTTTTTTTCTTCTTTTCGTTTCTTTTATACTTTTTTTGGTCTATTTTGAGTTTTCTTTGATGGAGTTGATCTGATTCTCTCTAATTCCGTTCTTCAGGAGTTTGACGACGATAGAGATGCAGATGATGCTGTGTACGAGATGAACGGCAAGGAACTGCTGGGAGGAAGGTGAGGTGGTGGTGGTGGTGGTGGTGGTGGTGGTAATAGTTATTATCTGTGGTGGTATATCCATTTCAATTTTCTAATCACACCCCAAAACTCAAGGTAAAAAAAATGCATCCTAACTTAACGTAACCTAACCTAACCCCCATAAATTCCCATAAAAAACCCCCTCGTTGTTTAAATAAATTGATAAATAAATAAATAACCTAACCTAACCTAATTAAAAAACCTTCATTGTTTAAATAAATAGATAAATAAATAAATAACCTAACCTAACCTAATTAAAACCTAACTTAACCTCATTAAAAAACCCTGATTGTTTAAATAAATAGATAAACAAATAAATAACCTAACCTAATCATTATCGCAGCATTACACCATTATTATCGGAGTTCTTACCTTGTCGTGTCCTTCAGGGTGACGGTGGAGAAGGCTCGGGCCGCCCCTCGTCTCCGCTGGCCTCGCGCCCCCCCACCACGAGGCTTCCATTCCAGGTAAGCCCCCCCCTGCCCCCCCTCCTTCCCTGCCGCCCTGGAAAAGGAAAGAAAATGGGTGGAAATAGGTGGTGAATTAGAGGAAGCCATATTGTGTGTAGTGGTGGTGGTGGTGGTGGTTTATTGGTGTTGTTGTGTTATTATGTTAAAGGAAAGGTGTTGGAAAGGTAGAAAATAGAGAAAAAAATGGTTTTGTATAGTAGTGTGTGGTGTTTGATGGTGTGTGTGACAATTCTAATGGTTTTAATGGTGATGTGTGGTGATTCTATAGTGAGTGGTGTTGTTTGTGATGATTCTAATGGCTTTAATGGTGATGTGCAGTGTTGTGTAGTAATTCAATAGTGAGTGGTGTTGTTTGTGATGATTCTAATGGCTTTAATGGTGATGTGCGGTGGTGAGTGATAATTGAATAGTGAGTGGTGTTGTTTGTGCATAGTGATTGGTGTTGTTTGGGTGTTGATGGTGTTAATGGTTCTTTTTCAGCCGGTTTGGGATGGCGGCGCGGACTGACTACCGCCTCACCGTGGAGAACCTGTCAAGCCGTGTGTCGTGGCAGGTGAGTGGCAGCCCGGCCCTCCTGTCGCGGTGTTACTGAAATTTGTGAAATATATATATGCATAATTAAGGAAAGAAAAAAAAATGTCAGTTCTAGTTAGTTGTAGTGTTTCTTTTTTTTATTTATTTATCGGTTTATTTGTTTTTCCCTCCCCCCCTTCCCTCCCTATTCTGATTTTTTGTTTTTTTTTTGTTTATTTTACCCATTTTTCGGCATTTATCGTTAGGGAGAGAGTTTAACCTGTGATATTGAGTGATTTATTTAGACTGTGTGTGTGTGTGTGTGTGTGCGTGTGTGTGTGTGTGTGTGTAGCTGTCATTGAGTGGGGGTGGAGCAAGTATGGTTCAGGTAAGGCTTCACTTCTCCCTTCTTACTGCTGTCACATCTCTAACTCACTTCACAATGTTAAAAGAAAAGAAAATTTGAATATAAAAAGATTAATTGATTTCCACCTGTAAAGAGAATACATTTATTGCCACATCTCCACCAATAAATGTTTCAAAATCACCCTAATACTAAAAGCTACATGACAGACAAACTAAATTAAAAAATAACATGCAATTTAATATTAAACCCCCCAAAATAACATCATACCACACAAAGACACTAACGAATAAGGAGAAAAGGAAGGTGAATTATCAGTAAGAATGGTGAAGGAAGGCCTTGAAAAAAAATATATATACCCCCGCAAAAAAAATAACTAAGGAGGGGAGGTGAACTATGTGAAGGATGTGTGTGGGGGTAAGCAGTGACACCACGGCTGGCACTCTCCCAGGTTATATTGTGTCATTGGGGACTGTTTTTAAGGGGCGGTGCAGGGGTGACAGTGGAGCTTTGAGGGGTGTTCCCAAGTGGCATGGTGCGGTCCACCTCACCCCCACCAAGGAAACCCCCTGCAAACCCCCCCACCACCACCACCCACTGCCCCTCCAGTGTGTTAAAAGCAGTTGGCAATGGACGGTGTAATGCTTGAGATGCACAGCCTGGTGTTCACTGCAGGAAGGAGGGAAGGTGGTGGTGATGATGATGATGTGAGGTCCCAGGACATAAGGGTGAGTATGTGGGTGGTGGTGGTGATGGTGTTGTTGGTGGGGGTGATAGTGTATAATCCCTGACCCCCTGTGTGTTAATACCCTTCTTTGCCATGTAGCAGTCAAGGTCTCCCTCTTGCCTTGCTGCTGCTGCTGTTGTGGTGCTGGCAGTGTAGCAAGTAGCCTCCTGCAGTGCCCAGACAGACCCTAACTCTCTGTCGATGTCTTTTTGAAGACACCGTAAGGGAGAGAGGGCAGGAGAAATAGGCAAGGGAGGAGGAGGGACGCGCTCGGTGGCGCAGGCCAGGATGGAGGAGGAGCGTCGTAATGGCCGGTGGTTCTGGCGGGACGAGGGGTTCACCTTGCGAGTCGTGGGGCCGCCTGCACCGGGACGGCCGCTGCCGGTCCGCCCGCCGCAGCAGCGCGGGTGGAGCGAGTGGACGAAAGTTGGGCTGGCGAGGACGTGGGAGAGATTTTCCCCGAGACGTATCTTGGGTGCGAGGAACGGCTGTCTGTCTGTCTGTCTGGCTGGCCGGGGGCGGAGACAACCGCCGTCTGGCCTCCCTTTCCCTCCCCCAGACCACTTGCAGGGTCCGAGCTAGGCGTCACATTGGCCTCCCGTCCTGGGCTTGCGGTCTCGGGCTTTTGGTCTCCTTGTCCCGAGAGGCTCTGGCCGGCTTTGTGCGCAGGCAGCCGGGCCGCTGAGGCAAGGCTGAAAGGCTGTGTGGGGTCGACACTGTTTGCCTTAGAGGTATAGGAGATGTGCAGCCCATATACTATGATTAAGGTAGAGCAAATCACAAAACTATGCCTGATTCGCGTACTATTTCATAGTTTTCTTTGTGCATTTTTTGTCTCATCAATTCACTCTTGTTCATTTTTGCTAGAATGTTTATCCTTGGCCCACAGATTGACATAAAGATAAAGCTTAGAAAGAAAAAAAAACATACAAAAAACAAACAATTTTTGCCATTAACTGAGAGGCTGGTGTGGGCAGAGCTTAACTTTAAGTAATGTTGTAGAAGCTTCTCTTTAGGCAGTCACAGGAGAGGCCTTGTTGTGCTCCTCTCTCACTTGAAGGAGGAGGTGGAGGAGGAGGAGGACCACCGCCAGCAGCCGAGCCACTCCCCTTAACACCCTTGCTCCCCCAGGCCTCCCACCCACCGGCCGGGACCGCCGACACGGGAGTGGGGCTGCGGCAGCGGTGACACAGGCAGGCTGTCGTCTGTACTCTGACCCTCTGCTGCCACCGCTGCCGCTGCTAACGCTGTGCTTTATTGGCAGGACCTCAAGGACTTTATGCGGCAGGCTGGGGAGGTCACCTATGCTGACGCTCACAAGTACAGGAGGAATGAAGGGTGAGTGTGTACATATGTGTGTGTGTCTGTGTGTCTGTGTATATATGTGTGTATGTGTCTGTGTTCATGTCCACTACACTCTGTCAAAACCCCAATAACTTCCACTACAGTCTGTCAAAACCCAATAATAATAAACCAATAACTTTAACTAAAACCATCTCCCTCTCTCTCACACACTCACTCTCTCTGTCTTTGTGTGCAGCGTGGTAGAGTTTGCCACCTACGCTGACATGAAGAACGCGCTGCACCGCCTGGACGGGAAGGACCTGCACGGCCGCCGCATCCGCCTGGTGGATGAGTCAAAGTCCCGCAGCTCCAGAAGGTCACGGCGCTCCAGGTCAAGGTCGTCCTCTCGCTCTAGGTCACGCTCAAGGTCACGTTCCAGATCCAGGTAATTTGGTAGCCCTGTTTGACCTCACTTGACCCCACCTGACCTGTTTGGATAGGAGATTGATTTTTGGGTTTATTTTCAACTGGCAGTTTAGTTGAAGGTAAATTTTATGACCTTTACCTAACCTAACCTTACTTAACTTATATAATAGCGTAACCTTAATGTAATGTAGCCTAACTTTACTCATTAACTTAACCCTTTCAGTACTGGGACACATTTTTACATTAATTTTGTGGGAATTGGACATTTTCTTTGACATTAGCAAGTGTGTGTGGAGGTGAGAACGTTAATGGCCACACTCCGTACCACATGAGTTTCTGAAGCTGGAAAATCAAATAATAACCAGAATAAATATATAAAAAATTCCATCCCAGTACTGAAAGGGATTAATCTAACCTTACTTAACCTTAACCTGTTTTTGATGATAGTGTATAAGATGTATTTTTAGTGAAATTGCCTGGTGTTTTTAGTTAAGTATTGAAGAGTAAGTTTAAGTATTAGTTCAGTGAATAGTGCATTGCTTCCTGGTGTACTGAGTAGTGATAATATGGTAGTATAGGTTAGGTTAGAGTTATTAGGGTAGTATTAGTGATAAAGGAGAGTTATTAGGGTAATATTAGAGGTAAAGTAGAGTTATTAGGGTAGTATTAGAGGTAAAGGAAAGTTATTAGAGGTAAAAGAGTGTTATTAGGGTAGTATTAAAGGTAAGAGAGTGTTATTAGGTAGTATTAGAGGTAAAAGAGTGTTATTAGGGTAGTATTAAAGGTAAGAGTGTTATTAGGTAGTATTAGAGGTAAAATAGTGTTATTATGTTAGTAAGAGAGTATTATTAGGGTAGTATTAGAGGTAAGAGAGTGTTATTATGGTAGTAGTATTAGAGATGAGAGTGATAGCCTAGTGGTATAAGTGGCCTCTCTCTCACCAGCAGGTCACGATCTCACTCCCGTTCTCGCAGTCGCTCAAGGTCAAGGTACGTACTGTGTGGTATGGGGTGATGCATTGTGGGTGACTGACTGATGCTTTATGAGAGAATGGGGGAAAATATTAGATAGAGAATGAGTGATACTGGGTGAAATGTTATGAGTGAGTGATACTTTATGAGAGAATGAGGGAAAGTATTAGATAGAGAATGGGTGATATTGGGTGAAATGTTATGAATGAGTGATACTTTATGAGGGAAAATATTAGATAGAGAATGGGTGATACTGGGTGAAATATTTTGAGTGAATATTGGGATGAAACATTGTGTGAATTGAGAGAAACTGATGCATTCCCTTTAAAATTCAGACAAGGGAGTAATTGAACATAAAATAGAAAATGAATGAGTGTGTGTGTGTGTGTGTGTGTGATGTCTTTTTAGTGAGTGTGTGTGCGCGTGATGTCTTGTTAGTGAGTGTGTGCGTGTGTGTCGACAGGAGCGGCGGCCACAGCAAGAAGCGGAGGTCGAAATCCAAGTCGCGCTCCAAGTCCGGGTCTGGCTCCAGGTCGCGGTCCGGCTCCGACAGGTCCAAGTCCAGATCGAGGTCCAGATCAAGGTCCAGGTACGGCGCGCATACACACACACACACACACACACACACACACACCTCATTCGCTTACTATTTGTCCTTTTCTCTCTTTATTCTCTCCTTTTTTTTTCTTTTCCTCTTCTTCATCTTCCTTTTCCTTTCTGTTATTATTTTTTCCACTCTTCATGTTCTCTTTTTCCTTTCTCTAATTTTATCCTTTTTCTTTTCCTCTTTTCTTCCTCTTCCTCTTACTTTCTCTCCTCCTCTATTTCTTCTTTTCTTCTCTTAAAAGCATAGGGACTGCCACCTCAATGGGATTTTTCTTCCCCCTCCCCTCAACATTATAAAAATATATTCCTTGTATTTTATAGTGATGTCCTCTTCCTCTTCCTCCTGTTGCTGCTGCTGCTTGTTCTTCCTTTATATTCCCTTGTGTTCCTCCCGGCAGGTCGAGGTCCCGCAGCCCATCCCCAGAGAAGAGAAAGTCACGCAGTCGTTCCAAGTCTGCCGAGGCCGAGTCTGAGTCGGAGGAGGAGAAGTAGGAGGGGTGGGATGGCGTGTTCTTTGCTCCACCCTGTTTTCTTAGTACAATTGAGTGTGCGTTTCTCCGAGGGGAAGTGACCGCAGACGACTGGGCTAAAGGCTATATTTTTATCCGTATTTACCAGTGTATGGCGCGCGAGGTGTTTATTGACTGGTGGGGGGGAGGGAGGGGGGAAGGTTGTGGTGGTGGTGGTGGTGATGTGAGTTATTTCAGTGTGTTTTGTAAGATAGTATGTAGGGTGTTTGCGGCAATGGTGGTGACCTGTTAGAGCTGGTCCAGGCCCCCCCAAGTGTGTTATTAGACTTTTGGTGTCCATTGTTGCGGTGTTGACTCTTAATTTGTGTAGCACGGAATAATTTTTCACTCTTTTGCTATTTCCATAACAAGTTCTGTGTGTTGAGAGGCAAGACTTCCACTTTTGTAACACTGAGAGAGAGAGAGAGAACGTTGTCTTGTCAAACTTCAGCTCCAAGTTGTATGTCTGTGTGTGTGTGTGAGAGAGATTTATATTCTCAAACACTTATATGCTTCACCTTCACTATTTTCAAAAGGCTTTACTTCAATTAACACTAGTTTTTCATGTTTTTGGTTATAGTGGCATCATGACAAGATTGAATCATTATTAACTGGAGAAACACTTGAAAACCTCGCTGCTCATCTCAATCATGGTTTTTCAAGGGAGATCTTTATGGTTGTAGCGGCAGAATGACAAGATTTATTCATTAATTGGAGAAACACTCTTGAAAACCTTACTTGTCATCTCTGTGGTGGTGGTGAGAAAGCAGAGCGTTTCTGAATATGTGTGTGTAAGGACAGTAAAGATGTACGTAGCTTTGATATACTATTTTGAATATTTACCTAACATTACCAGTTGTGAGTGTTGATACATGGCAAGGCAGCACAACACCTCCAATCTTTGTTTTTTGTTTTTTTATTTTTTGTCTTTTTTGTAAATATTGTATGTAACAACATGAACCCTTAACACACACACACACACACACCTGTCTGTATAGCATTT
Source organism: Callinectes sapidus (assembly GCA_020233015.1). Lineage (NCBI taxonomy): Eukaryota > Metazoa > Arthropoda > Malacostraca > Decapoda > Portunidae > Callinectes > Callinectes sapidus. The sequence continues at coordinate 51,998 of JAHFWG010000256.1, read as the reverse complement.
ATCACTTAATAGTTATGTACATCTCCACCAGCATCACTACTACTATTACTACGACACACACACACACACACTCCCAACAATACAATCATAGCTCATAAAGTCATTCTATTGTTTATTAAAGCCAAATAACATACTGTTAGATACAGTGCAATAATCCAATGTACATAACCAAATCATTGTTCATATGTTATTGTTAAAGCAGGAAAGGTGATGCATTTAAGTGAATTAGCCAGTGTGTGTGTGTGTGAGTGTGGTGTAGCCTGCTGCTGCTGCTGCTGCTTGGGGTGTGTGTGTGTGTGTGTGGCTTTTACTGTACCAAGCCTTCTCTACTGTTAAGAATGCTTCAGCTGATCAAAAAATTCATTACACAGACATATGTTAAGGTTTCTAAGAGCAATGAGTGTTGCTTGTGTAAAGAACTATGTATAAATATAAAGTTTTTTGGTTTCAATACACTTCACCTTCAACAATATTGTTTCAGTGTAATGCAGACACTCCTTGCATTCTTTCCCCCTTCATCATCCTCTCCTTATCACCTCTTACCATTTCTCTTGTCAGTTTGTCACCTTGTCTTTCTATATTTCCCTTTTTTATTATTTTTTATCTTCTGCAAGGGACTCCAGTTCTGAGGCCACATAACTTAATAATCTAAGCTGTAGTGATGGGTGGTGGTGGTGGTGGTGGATGTGATTTGTACCTTATCAACTAATCCGTTAAGGGGGACAGACCGGCAGCAGCTGGCTAGTCACGGGGAACTGAAAGGATGGTGGAGGAGGCGCTGAGGAGAGATGAGAAGCATATTAACAATGTTGATAAGTAAACAGTATTCACACATACAGCTGATTTTGATACAACACAAGAAAATACGGGAAGCTGCAAGAAGATATCAGATCTGCAGGTGGCAGGTCCTGCATCAAACATAAATATACCAATATATTTCCACCTCTAATCTCCAGCCTATTGACTCAGCACTCACTCACTCACACACACACACACACACACACACACACACACACACACACACACACAAACCCACACACAAGCACGCAAACACGGTAAACATACAGTAAATCATGGTATATTTGGAAGAGAAGTGTCAGGAAGGGGAGGGAGCAGGGCCCGCCATTATGACGTCACAGCTGATGACGTCACAGCCTGGAGGCTCCGTGCTCTTACCGTGCTCTTATTTACGTACGTCTTTAAGCGGAAACCATTTTAAAAATGACCTATCGAAAAAACGCTTTTAGACCAAAGATTTGGCCATATTTCGGCTGGATAAATACTCTAACTAATTCCCAAAATACAAACAAACTCTAAACAACAGTAATTGTAAAGAATTTCCACTAGAAAAAAGGTATTTTATAAAAATATGACCCTTTTAAAAACTCGTTAAATGCTCACTCACGACCACTTCAAAAGAACCCAAAACCACTCCAAAAGACTTGACTAGTTATTTTCAATTATTTTCAACACTTTGGAGTGAGTTAGAGGCAGAAATAAATCATTCACAGGCTGATAAGTAAATAATTAATGCAACTTTAACACCGCTAGAAAAACAATTTTTTCTCTCCACTGATTTCACTGAGCTTTACGCACAAAACATAGTTGAATATGGACTATCTTTGGCAATTAATAAGAACTTGATAATGCCTCAAATAAAGAAGGGTCTTGGGCGTTCCAATTATTTTGGCGCAAAAAGCCGCCCTTATTTACGATCATAATAACGCCAACCACAACTATCTCCAGCCCACACACGCATGACAGACCTTCAAAACAGCCTACAGTACTCATAGAAAGCATTAAATTTTACTGTTGAGCCCAAATAAATCGTCCAGGCATAAATGAAGATATCCTTAAATATGAGCCGGATAGCGGGCGGCCGCGGGCGGCGGCGGGGGGAAGGGGGGGGCCGGGTTGGCTCCGGAACCCTCCCTCATATCTCACTTAAACCTTCACTAAACTTAAACTTGACCACGAAAACTATGTCTGAATGGCTAATATGAAAGCTTACTACCATGGCTGCATACTGTGGCAAGATGAGCTTATAATAATGAGTGATAATGCTGAAAATGACCGATGAAATAAGAATCAAAGTTGGCGCCGCGGTCTGTGGAGGGGTAGCCCCCCCTCCTATAGAGTACCTCACCTCAAATAAACATTGACACGGTAAAGCCTTGTGTCACAGTGGCTGTAGTCACCTTGATAACGTATTCCAGCCTCTGTGATTCCATCTTGCGGCTTTAGTCCACTAATAAGATGACTTGGACACTGAATAACCACCAGCAGTCTTGTTATTTTGTCCTCAGATGCTTAAAAAACACTCGTGAATGAAATACGGCTTGTCCCTCCAATGAGAGCGATTGGAACGTAGAAATCGTCTTGATATGTCACTAGAATGGTAATGAAATACTTCAAATACCGTATCCGTTCTACCAGAGGCCTGTCAGTAGGTTAGGCGCTTCTAACCCACTCCAACCCTCCCATACAACACAATGAACACAGCCTGGCCCAGCCAACCTGGCCCCACCCCTCCCTGATCTGACGTCAGGAACCAACACATTTACCAACAGGACACACGCCAAACAGCAACAGTCGTATCTTGTTAATTTTATATTCATACAGTATGTACGCTAAGAAATCAAGTAGGTTAGGCAAACAATACAGATAAACATCAAAACTTTCAAATACCTTAAAAAAAAAGAGAGAGGATACGATAGAAAGACAAGTGGAAAGGTTAAGTCTGTCCTTTATTGCACTCTGAGAAGTAATTAGATAGTTCATTAGTTACATAGTTAAGCCATAGTTAACATGCCTTATTTCTCCCTAAAATCGACAGGGTAAGTCAAAATCCACCTTGTCTGACATCAATTCACCACACGGTTGGGGGAAAAAGAAGATTCACACGCACTCACTCACTCACTCACTCACTCACTCACGTAATTACCTCCCCCCCCCCAGCATCCACCACCACACCACCACGAATGATTATTGGTGTGGTAGTTATAGAAATGGTTATTAATGCTAATGGTATGACAACAACTATTATTACTACTGCTACTTTTACTACTGTTATGTGTGTGTGTGTGTGTGTATGTGTGTGTGTGTGCGTGTGCATGTGCGTGCGTGCGTGCGTGTGTGTGTGTGTGTGTCTTATTCTTGGAAAGTGAAAGGAAATGAGGGATAAAATTAATGAGTTGATAATTAACCAAGATTAGAATACTGAAATAAATAGAAAACACGAGATGTAATATTTTTTTTTCACCTATACAGGGGAAAAAATATATTGGATTTCTTGTATATATCTATCCACACTGAAAATTAAGAAATATCTATCCACACTGAAAATTAAACGTCAAAGTAAAAAATATTTCACGAAAATAGCACCAAACGAGGCAGAGTTAAGTAGACACTTGAACAACAACCAGAAAATCAAGAAATACAATAAAATTAGTGTGCAATAGTAACTAAAAGGAATATAAACAATGAAACAAGTTATCAAACACTCGCAAAATACCAAAGCAACCAAGAAAAGTCAAGAAAAAAGCGTTAGCAAGTAAATACAAGAAGGAAACAAAGGGGGGGAAAATAACACTGGAAAAACATGAAAACAATCTCTCTCTCTCTCTCTCTCTCTCTCTCTCTCTCTCTCTCTCTCTCTCTCTCTCTCTCTCTCTCTCTCTCTCTCTCTCTCTCTCTCTCTCATCTCCAGCTTTTATTTATTACATATAAAAAATATATCCTTTTTCTTCTTATAATATATATGTCATTATCACCAATCATTTAGAGTTTTTTTGTATCTCCGTTAGAAATGAGGAAACACCGTCACCGCTCGCCCAAACTGTACAAAATTTGGCGCCAAGAGAGAGAGAGAGGAGGAGGGAGAGGCAGTGGATATTTTCACCCATTTTCCTCCCTTAGACAGTGAATATCCTGAGTGTTGGGTGGTGACTAGTTAAATGAGCACCGAGACATCTGCCCGTGCACCTGTGGAGGCTGACAGGTGAGGCTGAGGAGTGATTGGTGGAATAGTGCAGGTGTGTGTGTGTGGCCCCAGGGAGTCAGGCAGTCAGTGTTCCCACGCCCTCACTGTTTTCATTGCATGTTTCCCTGAATTAATGCACTCTTGATCCCTAGGCCAGTGTCACCAGGGCGTCTTGGGTTCTATTAGAGATTAGTACAATGAACACTACACTATTTTGGCCACCGCCGTCAGGTTGTTGTTGTTGCTGTTGTTGTTGTTGTTGTTGTTTACATTTCCCATCAGTACACTGTCCGGGAATGTGCTGTGTCATTTTTCTGTAAGTCCAGGGCCAAGGTTAGGTTACATTAGGTTAGGGTTTGGTTAATTATGAAATAATTACTTAGATTTAGGGAAAGTATTGAAATTTAGAAAAGTACCTGTAGATTTTTTTTTCAAAAGGTCATAATCATTCATATATGCATCCCCCTAAAAAAACCTGAATCCCCAAAGGCCCCAAAGCTTGTTGGAGGGGTTGGGGGGGTGATGGTAGAGAAAGGGGATATTGTATTAAACTATAAATGTATATACCAACTCTTTTAATGCTTCAACTGATGGAGTTTTTTAATTTGTGAATTGATGGAGTCTTTTAATGATGAGTGCAGCAGTGTCACCATGTCGCTGGAGCACCTGGTGGGGTTCTGGCAGTGCATCATTGGTGACCGGGCCATGCAGGAGCAGCTGAGGCCGGCCATGGGGGTGCAGGACGTGGAGGAAAGGGCTCTGGCGCTGCTCTCCCGCACTCTCTTCCTCATTGTCATGGGTGAGACACAGAGAGAGAGGTTTGGAAGGTGTACCTGAGTGAAATTTAAATATGTAAATGAATGAATCAAATTTTAAATGAAATTCCATAACACATTTTTGAACGTTGCTCTCCTGCCCTTCCCCAGAGATCAAATTTGAGCGAGACGAGGCGCAGAAGACGACGAGAAGGATTGCGGAGGTGATGGGCGGCTGCGACACCTGCCGGGGGAAGGCAGTGGCCGGGGGAGTGGCCGGCGACACCCTCACTCACCCGTCACTTCAAAGCTTCAAGGATAAAATGGAAAGATCACCTCAAGATACAATTTTCAAGAATAACGAAGGCAAGACATTTCTCAAAACTACATTTTTTGAGGACAATGATGAAACGAGACTTGATCAATCTCTCGCCAACAAAATTCACTTGAAGACAACTCATAAATTGTCAAATTTTGGGGAGAAAGATGCAAAAACACCCCAGATTTTCAAGGATAAAGAAAATGAAGGCAAAACTTTTCTTAAACCTCAATTTTTTGATGATAATGATAAAACGAGACTTTTCGAACCTCTCATCAACAAAAGTCACATGAAAACAGCTAAAGAATTGCCAAAGCTTCGGGATGAGGATAATAAAGGCAAAACACTTCTTAATCTTCCATTTTTTGAGGATGAAGACAGAACAACACTTGACGAGCCCAATGAGGACCAGTGTAACAGAACAACGCATCACAGACCACAAAACGTGAGGGACAAACACAAACAAACACTTCAGCAGGACAAACACACCAAATCAAACGTAACTTCTGAGAGTCAAGGCAGGGAGAGAGAGAGCCCCAGGGGAGGAACAGAGGAGGAACCTTACTCTGGAGGAGCCGCTGGGGAAAATAACCCGAATAACTTCTCTAACACACATTTGAGGGATAGTAAAGTAGTGTTTGTCCCCGGCACTCCAGAATCCATGGATATACTTGGCACTTCCTTGCAGGGCCGACTGGGCACCACGCAAGACACATCAACGCAGAGACGATATGTGCCAGAAACGATCTCCATGTTTGAATTGAAAGATGAATTGAAAGTCCAAGATATGACGGATATTTTTGATGATTGCTATGAAGATGCCGACTCCTTCACCCAGAGGGACACCTTTTTCCCTGCCACTGACGGCCTGGGGTCATGTGAGGCCAAGAATAAGGTCAACGAACTGGGTCACACTCACTCAGGAATCTCCAGCAAGAAGTATAAGGAAAACGAAATCAACACAGAAAAGTATAATAAGGAAAACAAGAACTCCCCAAGAAAATGCACTGGGGGGAAGTATAAGGAAAACAAGAACTCCCCAACAAAACGCACCGGGGGGAAGTATAAGGAAAACGAACACCCCTTGAGAAAACCCCTGGAAAAGTATAAGGGAAACGAGAACACCCATGGAGCCTCACCCACAGAGGAAGAGAATAGAGGAAACAACCACAGCATCAAAAGTATAGACGAAACGAGAGCCTTGAGAGAACAGGAGAGCGAGAGAGGCAGCACACAGCAACAGACTTGTGGTGATGTGTATGATGATGACTACACAGAAGATGTCACAGTGATGAGTGGCATTCCCTTCCCCTCACCCAGCAAGGAAAGCCACACTGTCACCCCCACAAGCAGCCCAGTGCTAGGGAGGGCCGGGAGGAGCTGCCGTCAGAAGCACCAATCACACAGCAGCACCGGGGCCACCAAGCACTCACCAGCAGCACCGTCAAGCAGCACACCAGTTAGACGTCTTATCCTGGGGGACACACAGGTCACCCCCAGTGGGAAAGACAGCACAGCACCCGTAGTAGTTGCTGCCTCACCACTCCTGCAGCCTCTTCAGGGGGTTCTCAATCCTGCAGGAGGAGGAGGAGGAGGAAGAATAGAGGAAGGGAGAAAAATGGATCTGGAAAAAGAAAGAAGAGAAGGAGGAGGAGGAAAAATAGAGGAAGGAAGAAAAATGGATCTAGAAAAAGGAAGAAGAGGAGGAGGAGGAATAAAGGAAGGAGAAGAAAGAAGAGAAATTCATCCAGGAGAAGAGGAAAAAACAGACCTCGGAGGAAGAGGAGGAGGAAGGAAAACTAGTAAAAGAGGAGGAGGAGGAGAAGGAAAAATAGAATCAGAGGGAAGGAAAGGAGGAAAAACAGGAGGAGAAATAGAAACAGAAAGAGCAAAAGGAGGAAAACTGGAAACAGAAAGAAGAAACGAAGAAAAAACAGAGAAAGAAATAGAAAAACGAGGAAAAACAGAAATGGAAAGAAGAAACGAAGAAAAAACAGAGAAAGAAAGAGAAAAACGAGGAAAAACAGAAACGGAAAGAAAAAACGAAGACAAAACAGAGAAAGAAAGAAGAAACGACAGAAAAACAGAAACGGAACAAAAAAACGAAGAAAAAACAGAAAAAGAAAGAGAAAAACGAGGAAAACGAACGCTAACAAGATTCACCGCCACCGCCACCACCACCACTACTGCTGTACCACCACGCAGACTGTCACTCAGAAGACACCGCACACTGGGCAGCCGGGAAGTGGATGGGGTGGAGAGGGCAGGTGGAGGTGGATCTGCCGAGCTCCACATGACCCCTCCTGACCACCAGAGGAAGCCAGAATACCGACAAACCACAGTGGATCATTTCCTGAGCTCAAAGAAAACGGGAGGTGTGAAAGGTAAGTGGTGGTGGTGGTGGTGGTGGTGGTTTATTTCTATTTTCTATTTATTTATATTTATTTATATTTAATCTATTCTTTTATTTATTTTTCTATGTGATAAGTAATGGTGTAATAAGATAAGGTGTGTTTTTAAGTGGGAATATTTAAAGAAATGTTAAAAAGTGTTAGGCTGAAGTGAAAATATTGATAATTTACACTACAACCCTTGAAAACCTTAATAACTTTCACTACAACCCTTGAAAACCCCAATAACTTACACTACAATCCTTGAAAACCTTAATAACTTACACTACAACCCTTGAAAACCCCAATAACTTACACTACAACCCTTGAAAACCATAATAACTTCCACTACAACCTTTCACAACCCCCAATAAACCACCCCACCACAACCCCAATAACTAAACATCCCTGCCTGACAAGAATGGCTCCAAACACACTTAGTATAATAAATTTTGGCAATAATGACGTTCTTTACTTCAGAGGGGGAGAGGAAGGCAGCGTTTGTTGATGATGATGAGGCATTTAGATTGGCGGTGAAGGAGTCATTACAGCTCAAGGCTCTGGTCGATATAGGAAGACAGCTGGACCAGGAGGAATTGGAGAAGAAGAAGAAGGAGGAGGAGGAGGAGGAGGAGGATAAAGACAGGACTATTGTGAATTCATATAGTTTAGTAAGTTATGTTATTATTATTGTTGGCTTTTTTTGGTTTATTTGTTTATTTTTTTGTGATTTGTGTCTTGTTGTTAGTTTTATTGTTTGTTTATTTGTTTATATATTTGTTTTTTGTGTTATGTAGTCCTTATTGATGTTTTATTTATTCATTTTTTTCATTTACAGTGGTACCTCTTGATTCAAACTTATTCGTTCTTTTTCCAAACCCCTTAAAACATCAGCAAAAACATGAAAACACCTTAATAAAACTTCAAAAACTCTTAAAACATGGAAGTTCTCACGGCCAGCAAAAAAACACGAAAAACCTTAAAACACCACCTTAAACACCCTAAAAACACCTTTAAAATCATTATTTATTCACACCTTAAAAAAACTTATAAAACCCCCCATTGTTCTCTCCCTATAGGAACCATCACAGAGCCTCCTGCCATCTCAACCCCCCCAGGAAAGCCCCCTTAAACTGCCCCCCCTGCACCCACCCCCCCTCAGCCCCCCCGGCCCGGCTCCACCCCAGCCTACCCCCAAAACTACAAATGTGACCCCAAGAAAAATGCGTCAAACTGTTAAGAGAAAGATAATACAGGATAAAGAGGAGGAGGTTGCAAGGGGTAAGAGGAAGAAGGAAGAGGAGGAGGAGGAGGAGGAGGTGTCGTTTGTCTCGGCTATTGAGAAAGTGGAGGAAATAACGTCTGGGAGGAAAGATGAAGGGAGGAGAACCAGAAAGGTGTTTTATGATAGGTATGTTTGGTTTGTTTTGTTTTGGTTTTTCTTGTTTTGTTTTGTTTTTTTCTTCTTGTTTATTTGTTTTGTCCTTTTTTCTGTTTTTTCTCAGTTTTTTTCTTTCTTTTTTATCTTGTGTCTATTTTTTATTCCATGATGGGTCTTGTTTTCCTCATTTTGTGTCTTCTAATTTGTCATTTTCTTTCTTTCTCTTTAATTTCCTCTTCCTTTTATTTTTTGCATTATATTTTTCTATTTCCCCTTTTTTAATTTCCTATTTTGTATTTTTCCCTTCAATTTTTTCTATATATGATAGTTATATTTCATCTTATTTACCTCATTTTTCCTTATTTTCTCTAATTCATTTACTTTTCATTCAATTTCCCTTTACTTTACATTACCCAAAACCCTTCCTTAACTCAAATATTTACCCCTCTCCCTCCCTCTCCCTCTCTCTCTCTCTCTCTCTCTCTCTCTCTCTCTCGGCAGTTTCGATGTCCTCCCGCAGAAGAAGAAGAAGAAGAAGGAGGTGGACTTTGCTCATGAGGGAGAGGTGGTGAGGAAGCAAGCAGAGAGGAAGCAGTTAGAGGGGTGGTCTTGTAAGCAGTGTGAGGAGTTCTATAAGGCGGCTGGACACTCCACGCAAGAGAGAAAGGTTAGTGTGTGTGTCGTAGTTTTTGCGCTGTTTTGGTGATTGATTTTTGGGTTTCTCTCTCTCTCTCTCTTTTTTTTTTTTTTTTTTTTTTTTTTTTCGTTGATTTGTGATTTTTTTTGGGGTGTTTTTATTGATTTGTTTGATTTTTTGGGGGGTTGTTTTTATTGATTTGTTTTATTTTTTGGTACTCTTGCTTCTTTTTTTGTTTTATCCTTCCTTTTCTTTCTTTTCTCTGTCCTTTCTTTCTTTCTTCCTTCCCTTTTTTCTTTTCTCTATTCTTCCTTCCTTCCTTACCTTTTTATTTATTTCCTCCTTTCTTCATTCCCTTCTTTCATTCCTCTACCCTTCCTTCCTTCCCTTTCCTTTTATTCTTAGTTTCCTTAATCCCTCCTTTCTTTCCCCCACAGGAGCTAATGAACAAGTGCTCTCGCCATCGCAGTAAGTATAAAATGCTCTCCAATACTCCTGAAGGCTTTTGGAACCCCTTATTTGATGAATGAACCTGTGTGTGTGTGTGTGTGTGCGTGTGTGTGTGTGTGTGTGTGTGAGGGAAAGATTATCAAATGTGTTGGTGTTTTTTAAGTTTGTTGTTACGTGTGTTTGTGTGTGTTTGTGAAGGAAAAAAGTGTAAAGAAGAAGGAAAGCATTGTTGGAAAAAAAGGAAATATATCTTGTTTTGTTTATACTTGCTTGTGTTTTAACATTTTCCTGGTATTTGTTAAGTCAAGTTCAAAATTATTTCTACACTTTTTTATTAGGAAAGTTACAATCTCTCTTTTGGACATTTATTTGTAAGATTTTGTTTTTTCTTATCCCTTACAAATAATGAGCAAATAAATCAACTAGTTCATCTTCCCAGCCTCAAGTTCAAAATTATTTCCACACTTTTTTATTAGGAAACTTACAATCTCTCTCTTTCTCACACATTTATTTGTAAGATTTTGTGTTGTATTACCTCTTACAAATAATCAGCAAATAAATTACCTAGTTCACCTTCCCAGCCTCATCAACATGGCATGCTTACACTCAGGGCTGTCGTGGGGAAGGTATTTGTCATAGAAGTTACTCAAGAACTCCTCCCCCTTAAACCCAAACTGCTGGTACAGGATTAGCGCGGGATTGGTGGCTGACACATGCAGGGTCACATCCTTGCCCGGGCAGGTCTGCGGAGGTCAAGAAAGGTCATTGGGGTTTACTTGGGTGAGGTTTATGGTGGTGTGTACATAGTGTCTTTCTCCATCTCTTTGCTTTCCTACATATGTTTTTCATTTTTTGGGGGTAAATTTTCTGTACTTTGGTGAAGGTTGTGGTCTTATTAGCAGTGAGGAAGACCACCGTTTCTCTGTACTATTTTTAATGCACGTGTGAGTTTGTGAAGGTACAGAACATTGACAAGTAAGAATAAAAAACAAAATACGTCCCAGAACTGAAGGGGTTAATCACACAGACACACACCTGAATGAGATGGTACAGAATAAATGTCGCAATGCCAGCCCTCCTCCACTCAGGGTGCACCAGCAGGAAGGAGAGGTACGCCTCGTTGTACCCTATGTCAGGCACCACCACCCCGAACCCCACCACCAGGCAGCGGTACAGCACGACGCAGGTGTGGTCCGGGTACTGCAGCACCTCCGACACTGGGCAGGTGTGTGGGAGGGGCAGACAGTGAGGGGGGGACCAGGAAGGTGTTTAGTTGGGGAGGGAAATGTATGGGGAGAAATATTGAGGGTGTTAGTTGGGGAGGGAAATGTATGGGGAGAAAATTATGGGTATTAGTTGGGGTATGGAGGAAAAGTTGAGGGTATTTGTTGGTTCTTGTATTGGAAAGGTGGAGAAAGGGAGAAAATAATGTAACAAGCAAGGAAGTTTAGTTTATGAGAGAAAGCTATGAAAAACTGAGAATTCTATTGTAGAGGACGACAAACAAAGAAATTACAGAGACAGACAAATAATTAAAAACCAAAACAAGAAAATATATATAGAGAGAGACAGTAATTTCATCATTTAACCACCCAAACTAAAAAAAATCTACAAATAAACCATCAAACAAATACAAATAAATCAAATCATCCAATCAAATACAAAATAAATCAACAAATCAAATACAAATAAATCAAATCACCAAATCAAACACAAATAAATCATCTAATCAAACACAAATAAACCATCAAATCAAATACAAATAAATCATCAAACACCACCACCAGCACACACAAGAGACCACTCACAGTCAATCCCGGGCCAAAAGAACTGCCTGGCCAGCTGGTTCATGGCCGGGATGTGTCTGGGGGTGACGTAACAGAAGTCAATGGGGGCCAGAGGAGGGGCCACCCACCCTCCCTCCTCCCGGTGGTGGTGAGACACAACCTCCCTCAACAACTGCAGCTTGAGGGGCACGCAGTCGTAGTCTCGGCGGATGAACGGCTTAAGGTACCTGTTGGTGGAATAATAATGATGATAATAGTGATGATAGATGGTTTATTTGAAAGTAGCTTAGATTTTTGGGTGAAAGTGTACAGGTTAATATACAGATTCTTATGTTGTGTGTGTGTGTGTGTGTGTGTGAGGATAGTGAAGGAAAATGAGGTAATTGAGTGAAACAGACTCATTAAAGGTGTTATTAGTGGTGAGATGAAGGGGAGGATGAACAAAGAAGATGAATATGGATGAATAAATAAAGAAAATGAATAAATAAAGATGAATAAAGAACGACAATAAAAACGACAGAAACACCAATAAAACCCTGAATATCATGATAGAGGTGAGGTGAGAGACTAACCTGAGTGTGTATGGGCTATAGATGGGCGGGGGAGGAGCACCACCACCGTCAGTATAGCCACCAAGACGCACCGCAAAGCTCATGTTGTGTTCCTCGGCTGTGTTCCTCTGCTCTCCCGCCACCTGGAACACACACACACACACAGTAAGCGTATTTATGTATATTTTAATTTTCTGTATCGTCATTACACACATATACGTAAACAAGTAAAGATAAGGTACAAACAAACATACAGACAGACAAATAAACAGGCATACAGACATACAGACAGACAAATAAACAGACATACAGACATACAGACAGACAAATAAACAGACATAGAGACAGACAGACAGACAGACAGACACACACACAAACCTAACCTAACCAAAACAAACACACGAACGAACAAACCTGAAATCTATCGAGGATTCTAGAGGTGGAGGTGGATGGCAGCTGATCCACCACTCCACTCTGGGCCATCCACTTCCTGCTGCTGCTGCTGCTGCCGTTCCGTTGATGCCTACAGGTCTGCTGCTCCACCACCTCATCCACACTGAACAATGGCAACCCGTGCTCCACCTTCTGACTCCTGGTTAGTGGAGGTAAGTGGATGAATTAAATATTGGCAAGGTTCCTCTATTGGTCTATTTATTAATTTTTTTCATTGAGGTTTGTTTTTCTTATTTTTTTTTAGTTTATTTACTGGGTTTTTTCTTTTTTCTTTTGTTTTTTTTGGAGTTTATTCATTTATTTATTTTTTAAGAGAGAGAGAGAGAGAGAGTGAGAGAAAATAAAAAAAATACAGAAACCATTACACCGTTCTATAAATAAAAAGAGCGAACCCCAGAGAACAACTTTCCACACCTCACAATAAGTTTCCTGCGCAGCCTGTGGAGGTGTGGGGGGAGGGGGTGACCACTGCCAAGCCTCTCCAAACGACGCAGCAAACTCTTCTCCTCGTAGCGGCTCAGATGACGAAGCCTGGAGTGTTTGAGGTACATTAACAACCCTACAATTACCTCACCTAACCTAACCTAAACTAACCCTACAATAACCTAACCTAACCTAACCTAAACTAACCCTACAATAACCTAACCTAACCTAAGCTAACCTAACCCTACAATAACCTAACCTAACCCTACAATAACCTAACCTAACCTAACCTAACCTCTTCCAGTATTATGGTAACACTGTAGAAGTCTTAGGGATGATTCACACTATAGGTCCGGTCGCACTCCGCTCTCGCTCCGCTCTCGGTCAGCTCACGGTCCTGGTGTATTCACATGTCCAGTCCGCTCTCGCTCCGCTCTCGATCATTTCTTCTCCCTCAACACCAGTGGAAGGCATATCACCAGTTACGGAGGATGTGTGACTTTTCTCGAGCCGATTTGGCAATAATCGCCATTGCACTTGATGAAGAAGAAGAAAGAAAGCAGAGTCGAAAAAGAAAGAGATTGTGGGTTCATCCTATGTTGCAAGATAGGAAGAGTGAAGGAGAATTTCATACTCTGTATCCTCGTCTTATTGATGATGAGAGTAAATTCCACAGCTACTTCAGAATGAACATTGGAACATTTGAGAAAATACTATCAAAAATTGAGGATGACCTGAAAAAGGAAAACACACCATTCAGAGAAGCAATCACTCCAAGAGAAAAACTGGCTGTGTGTCTAAGGTAAGAAAAAGAAAAGATGTGACTCAGATTTATTTTGCAGTGCGACTCAAAGACAAGAGATAAAGGCACAGACGATCAACATTTATTCCTTTTATTGTTACATTGTTTGTACAATAATTATGAAGGGAAAGCAGAAAGATCCTGCTGGGTACGCCACTGTGAGGTGCATGCAGGCTACAGAGGTGATGGTGTCCCGTGGATGTGGATGTTCTCCTGGTATTGTGTTGCTTGTTGCAATTGTTGTATAGGTTGAGTATTTGTGGACGAGGAAGTAGAGTACTGCGACAGAGCAGGTGATGCTGAAGGTAGGGGGCATACATTCTGTGCTAGTGGTGCATATGCCTGTGTGTACTGGTTATGAATGTATTTTCCTTCAATTTCACTTACTAATGAAAACACTTTTGTTTTAATAAAATGTTGATCAGTTGGACTGAATTTCTTGACAGTAGTTGCCATCAGTGAAAAGAAGGGGTCTATTGGTTCTGGGGCCCGTTCTTCCTTCTTGTTTTCTACTAAGTATCTCATAAGAGTAGCAGATGCACTATTGTAATTTTCCTGTTTTTTTCTTTTACGTGTGAGACGTTCTTGCTGAGGGAGTGTAACTTGTGCAACACCAACAACCTCGTCGTTTTCTTCACTTTCTTGTCCACTGCATAGTTCTTGTGTGCCATCGTGTTCTGCATTATCTGAATTTTCTGATTCATTTCCAGCCGGTGGCAGAGATGTAATTCGTGTTCTGTCCTTCATAAATGCAGACAAAAATGACATTTGGTCTTCATACTTCCATTTCTGGCTATTAGCAGCAGCCTGCCCACTCTTTGTTTTCTTATTTATGTGTTTGCGATACTGCGATCGCAGGCATTCCCAGCGTTCCGTACACTTAGATCCTGAAAATAAATAGAAAACGGAATTAGTTATTCCCTATATTGTTTCATTGCAGGTTTTTGGCAACGGGGGATTCCTACAAATCAATAGCTTTCAGCTATCGTCTAGGCCATTCAACCACTCAGGGTATTGTACTGGAAGTTTGTCATGCAATAATGACGAACCTTATGGGCGAGGCTATACCGACACCAAGTAAAGAAGACTGGAAGCGAATTGCAAATGAATATTGGACGCAGTGGAACTTCCCAAACTGCATTGGTACACTGGATGGTAAACATGTGGTAATTGAAACACCAGCAAATAGTGGCTCCCTATATTTCAACTATAAAAAGACATTTTCTGTTGTTCTATTGGCTTTGGTTGATGCAAACTACCGTTTCATATGGGTTGATGTAGGATCGTATGGTAAGAATAGTGACAGTGGAATTTTTACTAATTCCAAACTTTGCAAATATCTGGATGAGGAACAATTGAATGTACCAGAAGATGCTGCACTTCCTGGCACTAATGTGCTTGCACCATATGTTATAGTAGGAGATGAGGCGTTCCCTCTGAAGAGAAATTTAATGAGGCCCTACCCAGGTTCACAGACTGAACATAATGTAGAAAAAAGGATTTTTAACTATAGATTATCTAGAGCCAGGAGGAGAGTTGAGTGTACATTTGGTATTCTAGTGCAAACCTTCAGAATATATTTAAGGAAACTTAAAGCTATGCCTTCTAATGCTAATGCAATCATTACAACAACATGCATACTTCATAATCTAATACACCCTAACATTGTTGCATTACCAGATAGTGTTGTCATCCCTTCATCAAATACAGTACGTCCAATGAGAGGAAGAGGGGGAAATGCTACAAGGGAGGCTTTTGGCGTGAGAGAAACACTGAAAGATTATTTCAGCTCCCCAGTTGGTTCAGTGCCTTGGCAAAATGATAAAATATAAGTATACAAACATAAATGTATAGAAATGTTGTTGAGTGTGGCTAGGAAGTGCATTTCTGCAGTGGACATTAGGCTATTATTATATATATTGAATTTCTTACCTTCGCAACTCAGCTGCCTGCTTATTTCCACCCAGCTTCTTCTCGCCACGTTATCACTATAGTGTAGTGAAGTCAGGTCATACAGTTCGGGTTTGCTTTTCACTAATTCTATTAACATTTCATCTGAAACCACAAAATGAAAGTAAGTTTTGTAAATCAATTTTGTTAAGTTTGTGCTTATGTATAGGCTAGCTGTATGCATTGTCCTTATATCAGTGATAAATAAAAAGTTTTTTTTTTATATATATAATTTACCTACCTTTTGCATGATCCCATTGTGATGTTTTCTTTTGTTTATCCATGTTTTCATAAGACGAAAGGCAACAATAATTCCCTGTACGAAGGCT
>JAHFWG010000256.1:0-11300 GCA_020233015.1 Callinectes sapidus | reverse complement strand
TTTTTCTTTTCTCCTTTCTTCCTTCCCTTCTTTCTTCCTCTATCCTCCCTTCCTTCCCTTTTATTCTTAGTTTCCTTAATCCCTCCTTTCTTTCCCCCACAGGAGCTAATGAACAAGTGCTCTCGCCATCGCAGTAAGTATAAAATGCTCTCCAATACTCCTGAAGGCTTTTGGAACCCCTTATTTGATGAATGAACCTGTGTGTGTGTGTGTGTGTGTGTGTGTGTGCGTGTGTGTGTGTGTGTGTGAGGGAAAGATTATTAAATGTGTTGGTGCTTTTTAAGTTTGTTGTTATGTGTGTTTGTGTGTGTTTGTGTGTGTTTGTGAGGGAAAAAAGTGTCAAGAAGAAGGAAAGCATTGTTGGAAAAAAAGGAAATATATCTTGTTTTGTTTATACTTGCTTGTGTTTTGACATTTTCCTGGTATTTGTTAAGTCAAGTTCAAAATTATTTCTACACTTTTTTATTAGGAAAGTTACAATCTCTCTCTCTTTTGGACATTTATTTGTAAGATTTTGTTTTTTCTTATCCCTTACAAATAATGAGCAAATAAATCAACTAGTTCATCTTCCCAGCCTCAAGTTCAAAATTATTTCCACACTTTTTTATTAGGAATGTTACAATCTCTCTCTTTCTCACACATTTATTTGTAAGATTTTGTGTTGTATTACCTCTTACAAATAATCATCAAATAAATTACCTAGTTCACCTTCCCAGCCTCATCAACATGGCATGCTTACACTCAGGGCTGTCGTGGGGAAGGTATTTGTCATAGAAGTTACTCAAGAACTCCTCCCCCTTAAACCCAAACTGCTGGTACAGGATTAGCGCGGGATTGGTGGCTGACACATGCAGGGTCACATCCTTGCCCGGGCAGGTCTGCGGAGGTCAAGAAAGGTCATTGGGGTTTACTTGGGTGAGGTTTATGGTGGTGTGTACATAGTGTCTTTCTCCATCTCTTTGCTTTCCTACATATGTTTTTCATTTTTTGGGGGTAAATTTTCTGTACTTTGGTGAAGGTTGTGGTCTTATTAGCAGTGAGGAAGACCACCGTTTCTCTGTACTATTTTTAATGCACGTGTGAGTTTGTGAAGGTACAGAACATTGACAAGTAAGAATAAAAAACAAAATACGTCCCAGAACTGAAGGGGTTAATCACACAGACACACACCTGAATGAGATGGTACAGAATAAATGTCGCAATGCCAGCCCTCCTCCACTCAGGGTGCACCAGCAGGAAGGAGAGGTACGCCTCGTTGTACCCTATGTCAGGCACCACCACCCCGAACCCCACCACCAGGCAGCGGTACAGCACGACGCAGGTGTGGTCCGGGTACTGCAGCACCTCCGACACTGGGCCAGGTGTGTGGGAGGGGCAGACAGTGAGGGGGGGACCAGGAAGGTGTTTAGTTGGGGAGGGAAATGTATGGGGAGAAATTTTGAGGGTGTTTGTTGGGGAGAGAAATGTATGGGGAGAAATATTGAGGGTATTAGTTGGGGTATGGAGGAAAAGTTGAGGGTATTTGTTGGTTCTTGTATTGGAAAGGTGGAGAAAGGGAGAAAATAATGTAACAAGCAAGGAAGTTTAGTTAATAAGAGAAAGATATTAAAAAATTGAGAATTCTATTGGAGAGGAGGACAAACAAAGAAATTACAGAGACAGACAAATAATTAAAAACCAAAACAAGAAAATATATAGAGAGAGAGACAGTAATTTCATCATTTAACCACCCAAACTAAAAAAATCTACAAACAAATCAAACAAATACAAATAAATCAAATCATTAAATCAAACACAAATAAATCAAATCAAACACAAATAAATCATCAAATCAAATACAAACAAATCATCAAACACCACCACCAGCACACACAAGCGGCCACTCACAGTCAATCCCGGGCCAAAAGAACTGCCTGGCCAGCTGGTTCATGGCCGGGATGTGTCTGGGGGTGACGTAACAGAAGTCAATGGGGGCCAGAGGAGGGGCCACCCACCCTCCCTCCCCCCGGTGGTGGTGAGACACAACCTCCCTCAACAACTGCAGCTTGAGGGGCACGCAGTCGTAGTCTCGGCGGATGAACGGCTTAAGGTACCTGTTGGTGGAATAATAATGATGATAATAGTGATGATAGATGGTTTATTTGAAAGTAGCTTAGATTTTTGGGTGAAAGTGTACAGGTTAATATACAGATTCTTATGTTGTGTGTGTGTGTGTGTGTGTGTGAGGATAGTGAAGGAAAATGAGGTAATTGAGTGAAACAGACTCATTAAAGGTGTTATTAGTGGTGAGATGAAGGGGAGGATGAACAAAGAAGATGAATATGGATGAATAAATAAAGAAAATGAATAAATAAAGATGAATAAAGAACGACAATAAAAACGACAGAAACACCAATAAAACCCTGAATATCATGATAGAGGTGAGGTGAGAGACTAACCTGAGTGTGTATGGGCTATAGATGGGCGGGGGAGGAGCACCACCACCGTCAGTATAGCCACCAAGACGCACCGCAAAGCTCATGTTGTGTTCCTCGGCTGTGTTCCTCTGCTCTCCCGCCACCTGGAACACACACACACACACAGTAAGCGTATTTATGTATATTTTAATTTTCTGTATCGTCATTACACACATATACGTAAACAAGTAAAGATAAGGTACAAACAAACATACAGACAGACAAATAAACAGGCATACAGACATACAGACAGACAAATAAACAGACATACAGACATACAGACAGACAAATAAACAGACATAGAGACAGACAGACAGACAGACACACACACAAACCTAACCTAACCAAAACAAACACACAAATGAACAAACCTGAAATCTATCGAGGATTCTAGAGGTGGAGGTGGATGGCAGCTGATCCACCACTCCACTCTGGGCCATCCACTTCCTGCTGCTGCTGCTGCTGCCGTTCCGTTGATGCCTACAGGTCTGCTGCTCCACCACCTCATCCACACTGAACAATGGCAACCCGTGCTCCACCTTCTGACTCCTGGTTAGTGGAGGTAAGTGGATGAATCAAATATTGGCAAGGTTTCTCTATTGGTTTATTTATTTATTTATTTTTTCATTGGGGTTTGTTTTTTTCTTTTTTTTTTTTTTAGTTTATTTACTTTTTTTCTTTTTAATTTTGTTTTTTGGAGTTTATTTATTTATTTTTTTTTAAGAGAGAGAGAGAGAGAATAAAAAAAATACAGAAACCATTACACCGTTCTATAAATAAAAAGAGCGAACCCCAGAGAACAACTTTCCACACCTCACAATAAGTTTCCTGCGCAGTCTGTGGAGGTGTGGGGGGAGGGGGTGACCACTGCCAAGCCTCTCCAAACGACGCAGCAAACTCTTCTCCTCGTAGCGGCTCAGATGACGAAGCCTGGAGTGTTTGAGGTACATTAACAACCCTACAATTACCTCACCTAACCTAACCTAAACTAACCCTACAATAACCTAACCTAACCTAACCTAACCTCACCTCACCTAAACTAACCTAATCTAACCTAACCTAAACTAACCTAACCTGACCTAACCTAACCTAACCTAACCCTACAATAACCTAACCTAACCTAACCTAACCCTACAATAACCTAACCTAACCTAACCTAACCTAACCTAACCTAACCTCACCTCTTCCAGTATTATGGTAACACTGTAGTAGTCTTAATTGGTAACACTGTGGCTTCTTTTTAAATGTCTAAGCTCATATTAACAAATTTTTAACTATATCTTTCTTTTTTATTTTCTGAGATGGATTTGTTGACTTAAAATCTTATCTTTAAATGTGAAGTTGGTGTATTTTAGCCCCTCAAGTCATCACCAGTCAGTCTGAAGGTGGTGGTGAGGTGATGGAGAAAATACAACACCATTTTCACCACTTAAGATGAACTGTAAGGGATGATTCACACTATAGGTCCGGTCGCACTCCGCTCTCGCTCCGCTCTCGGTCAGCTCACGGTCCTGGTGTATTCACATGTCCAGTCCGCTCTCGCTCCGCTCTCGATCATTTCTTCTCCCTCAACACCAGTGGAAGGCATATCACCAGTTACGGAGGATGTGTGACTTTTCTCGAGCCGATTTGGCAATAATCGCCATTGCACTTGATGAAGAAGAAGAAGAAAGAAAGCAGAGTCGAAAAAGAAAGAGAGTGTGGGTTCATCCTATGTTGCAAGATAGGAAGAGTGAAGGAGAATTTCATACTCTGTATCCTCGTCTTATTGATGATGAGAGTAAATTCCACAGCTACTTCAGAATGAACATTGGAACATTTGAGAAAATACTATCAAAAATTGAGGATGACCTGAAAAAGGAAAACACACCATTCAGAGAAGCAATCACTCCAAGAGAAAAACTGGCTGTGTGTCTAAGGTAAGAAAAAGAAAAGATGTGACTCAGATTTATTTTGCAATGCGACTCAAAGACAAGAGATAAAGGCACAGACGATCAACATTTATTCCTTTTATTGTTACATTGTTTGTACAATAATTATGAAGGGAAAGCAGAAAGATCCTGCTGTGTACGCCACTGTGAGGTGCATGCAGGCTGCAGAGGTGATGGTGTCCCGTGGATGTGGATGTTCTCCTGGTATTGTGTTGCTTGTTGCAATTGTTGTATAGGTTGAGTATTTGTGGACGAGGAAGTAGAGTACTGCGACAGAGCAGGGGATGCTGAAGGTAGGGGGCATACATTCTGTGCTAGTGGTGCATATGCCTGTGCGTACTGGTTATGAATGTATTTTCCTTCAATTTCACTTACTAATGAAAACACTTTTGTTTTAATAAAATGTTGATCAGTTGGACTGAATTTCTTGACAGTAGTTGCCATCAGTGAAAAGAAGGTGTCTATTGGTTCTGGGGCCCGTTCTTCCTTCTTGTTTTCTACTAAGTATCTCATAAGAGTAGCAGATGCACTATTGTAATTTTCCTGTTTTTTTCTTTTACGTGTGAGACGTTCTTGCTGAGGGAGTGTAACTTGTGCAACACCAACAACCTCGTCGTTTTCTTCACTTTCTTGTCCACTGCATAGTTCTTGTGTGCCATCGTGTTCTGCATTATCTGAATTTTCTGATTCATTTCCAGCCGGTGGCAGAGATGTAATTCGTGTTCTGTCCTTCATAAATGCAGACAAAAATGACATTTGGTCTTCATACTTCCATTTCTGGCTATTAGCAGCAGCCTGCCCACTCTTTGTTTTCTTATTTATGTGTTTGCGATACTGCGATCGCAGGCATTCCCAGCGTTCCTTACACTTAGATCCTGAAAATAAATAGAAAACGGAATTAGTTATTCCCTATATTGTTTCATTGCAGGTTTTTGGCAACGGGGGATTCCTACAACTCAATAGCTTTCAGCTATCGTCTAGGCCATTCAACCACTCAGGGTATTGTACTGGAAGTTTGTCATGCAATAATGACGAACCTTATGGGCGAGGCTATACCGACACCAAGTAAAGAAGACTGGAAGCGAATTGCAAATGAATATTGGACGCAGTGGAACTTCCCAAACTGCATTGGTACACTGGATGGTAAACATGTGGTAATTGAAGCACCAGCAAATAGTGGCTCCCTATATTTCAACCATAAAAAGACATTTTCTGTTGTTCTATTGGCTTTGGTTGATGCAAACTACCGTTTCATATGGGTTGATGTAGGATCGTATGGTAAGAATAGTGACAGTGGAATTTTTACTAATTCCAAACTTTGCAAATATCTGGATGAGGAACAATTGAATGTACCAGAAGATGCTGCACTTCCTGGCACTAATGTGCTTGCACCATATGTTATAGTAGGAGATGAGGCTTTCCCTCTGACGAGAAATTTAATGAGGCCCTACCCAGGTTCACAGACTGAACATAATGTAGAAAAAAGGATTTTTAACTATAGATTATCTAGAGCCAGGAGGATAGTTGAGTGTACATTTGGTATTCTAGTGCAAACCTTCAGAATATATTTAAGGAAACTTAAAGCTATGCCTTCTAATGCTAATGCAATCATTACAACAACATGCATACTTCATAATCTAATACACCCTAACATTGTTGCATTACCAGATAGTGTTGTCATCCCTTCATCAAATACAGTACGTCCAATGAGAGGAAGAGGGGGAAATGCTACAAGGGAGGCTTTTGGCGTGAGAGAAACACTGAAAGATTATTTCAGCTCCCCAGGTGGTTCAGTGCCTTGGCAAAATGATAAAATATAAGTATACAAACATAAATGTATAGAAATGTTGTTGAGTGTGGCTAGGAAGTGCATTTCTGCAGTGGACATTAGGCTATTATTATATATATTGAATTTCTTACCTTCGCAACTCAGCTGCCTGCTTATTTCCACCCAGCTTCTTCTCGCCACGTTATCACTATAGTGTAGTGAAGTCAGGTCATACAGTTCGGGTTTGCTTTTCACTAATTCTATTAACATTTCATCTGAAACCACAAAATGAAAGTAAGTTTTGTAAATCAATTTTGTTCAGTTTGTGCTTATGTATAGGCTAGCTGTATGCATTGTCCTTATATCAGTGATAAATAAAAAGTTTTTTTTTTTTTTATATATAAATTACCTACCTTTTGCATGATCCCATTGTGATGTTTTCTTTTGTTTATCCATGTTTTCATAAGACGAAAGGCAACAATAATTCCCTGTACGAAGGCTGAATCTCGACTGGAGCGGAGCAGGACCGCGGGACTGCTGTTCACACTGGCAGTAACGGTCCGTTCTCGCCCCGCTCTCGCTCCGGTCAAAATATCTTTTGAATGTACCATGACCGGAGCGAGAGCGGAGCGAGAGCGGACCGTTACCGCCAGTGTGAATGCTTACACTGAAATGCATGTAACATTACTGGACCGGACCGTGACTAGAGCGAGAGCGGAGCGCGACCGGACCTATAGTGTGAATCAAGCCTAAGACTGAAAACTTGTCTCAGAATAAGTCGTGCATTTAAGAATCTTAGTGTGCGTTCCGTTTTCTGTGAATCTCGGGATATTGACAAGTAATAGTAAAGAAAACGGAACTTACCTCTGGCCAGTGTGGTTGTCTACTTTCAAATCCGAGTGGAAGGAAAGAGGAGGAGGAACAGAGGAAGGCTGAGGAAAGAGAGATGGACGCATTTCCTTCCTTATCTTCATCTCCTCCTCCTCCTCTTCCTCTTCTTCTTCTTCCTCCTCCTCCTCACACGTCATTCCACTTTCATCTGCATCATCAATTATTATATTCTCTTGGTCTTCATTGTCAAAAAATTCTTCTACTAATATTTCTTCTTTCACAATGACTTCCTCTTTTACATTCTTCTGCAGAGAGAGAGAGAGAGAGAGAGAGAGAGAGAGAGAGAGAGAGAGAGAATACATCAGTGGACGTTTAATTTGTTCATTTAATCATTTATTTTGCTCTTGGCTGGGTCACTTTCTTACTCAAAAAAGACAAAGACAAAAAAAACACTGGAAATATGAAGGAAAAGAAAAAAAAACAAGAAAAAAAAGAAGAAAACAAACACACACAAAGTAAAACAAACAAAAAAGAAGAAAAGAAAAAAAAGGAAACAAAAAATAGAAGATAAACAAAAAAAACACCAAACCTAACCTAAAAAGAACGAAAAACACACAAACACACACAAAACAAAGAACAACAACAGAACAAAACTTACACAAACACGCACCACTTGCTCCTCTTCCTCCTCCTCCTCCTCCTCCTCCTCCTGCAGCAGTGCCTGGGGGGGCTGGCACTGCTGCAGGAGGAGGTCTCTCTCAGTAAACCAGGTCTCGGCAGGCACACTCCACTCCTCCTCTCTCTCCTGGGGCTCTCCTTTCAGTGGCGGTGGTGGTGGTGGTGCTGGTGGTGATGCTGGTGGTGGTGGTGCTGGTGGTGGTGGTGGTGATGCTGGTGGTTCTTTGAGGGCGATCTGTTGAGTATGATGGTTTTTTGAAGGGGTTTGTTTTGTTATTTATTTATTTATTTATTTATCTCTCTCTCTCTCTCTCTCTCTCTGTTTTTGGATTTTGAAGGTCTTTGCTTTCTCTCTTTCTTTCTTATTTGCTCTCTCTCTTTCTTTCTCTCTTTTGATTGTTGATTAAAAGTGAAATGATTACTCTCTCTCTCTCTTTCTCTCTTGTATATAAACAGAGCAACTTATTAAAGAAATGACGGGAAAACCTCTCTCTCTCACTCTCTCTCTCTCTCTCTCTCTCTCTCTCACACTTACCTCCCCCACCATATCCTGACACAACACCCCTTTAGACCACCTGTCCCCCTTCCCCCCCTGGTTAGGCCCCTGGGTGGAGAGGAGCAGCTGGGCGGGGGGCACCACCTCCACCAGTCTGTACCACCCGGGCTCCCCCAGTTCCCCCATACCACTCTGGAAGTACTGGGAGTGGTATGACAATCTGGTACTTCCTGCTGTTGTGATCTTCTTCTTCAGTTTTGCCTTTAGTTGTCTGTGGAAAGAGGGAGGGAGAGAGAGGGAGAGAGATTGAGAGATTGAGAGATTGAGAGAGAGAGAGAGAGAGAGAGAGAGTAATTATTTCACTTTTAATTCGCAATCATTCATTTTTTTAACTAATGATAAAGATAGATAGATAAAAAGATAGAGAGAGAGAATAGTAATATCTTCTCCTTACTCTTAATAAAGCAACAACAACTACTACTACTACTATTACTATTTCTTACTTCAAACTATCATCACCATCACCACCACCACCACCACTACCACTACCACCACCACCACCACCACCACTTACCTGGGCACCATCTGATTCCAGTATTTGTTGACGAGAGTGTTGGCGATGTGAATCCTCCAGTGGAAGAAGCCAGACTTGGAAGGGTGTTCTTTGGTGACGTGGAGGTTGTATAGGGTCAACATCAGCATCTGAATACTTGCGGCAGCGGCGGCGGAGAGAGACAGAGAGGGAGAGAGAGAGGTGGGAAAATGTTAGATATGTTTGTTTTTTTAATTTGTTTTTTTGGGGTTTGGTTAGGTTGTGGTTGTTTTTTTTGTCTTGTTTTGGTTTAGTGTGTGCATTTTTTATGTCTATTTTATTTTTTTGGGGGGTTAGAGTAGTTTTTCTTATGTTTTCTTGTTCATATCAGTTTAGGTGCTCAGTTTGTGAAAGATATGAACCAAAAACTGAGAATATTACTTCATTTTTGCATTAATCAAGAAAGGAAAATGAAAATAAGTCCTAAAAAAAGATTGAATAATACAAAAAAACTCAATGTAAACCCTATTCATCTTCCACCTAACCTAACCTAACCTACTCTACCCTAACCTAACACCCCTACACTTACTCCGTCATCTCAGCCCGCACCACCTCCTCCTCCCCATCTTGACTGCAAAGGGCGCAGGTCACCGTGAAGAAATTATCCCCCAGTAAGGAGGTCTGGGGTGGACTTTTCAGGCAGGCCAGGTGTAGGGGGCGGCGACACAGCATGCACGACACCAGCTCCTCCGGCTGACCCTCGGAGGATGTGCCGCAGTAGATGCACGGCCCACAGCTGGTGTTTGGGCTGAACTGCGCTGATGTCTGGTAAGGAGGATTGGTTAGGTTAGGTTAATCTTTCATTTCTTTTTTCAATTATTGTTTTTTATTTTGTGTATTTTTTTATGTAAGGATGGGTGGGTGGGGGGGAGTGACAGTTTAAAGGACCACTAGTTTGCCGGTCCCTTTACAGTTTCTTTCTTTCTTTTTTTGCTCTCTTTAGATCTCATTAGCATAAAATTTATTGGTTATTGATTAAAAGTGAAATAATGCTCTCTCTCTCTCTCTCCTAAATATATAAACAGAGGGAAGAGCAGTAACTCACAGAGGGTGGTGGCATTGTGGTAGCAGCAGCAGCAGCAGCAGCAGCAGCAGCGTCACTCACCCACAGAAAGGAGACCACAATGGCAGGTAAGATTATACACACTCAAGAATTTTGGATCTGTATCACTTAAAACACGTGTCTTAAATCCCTCCTTTCTCTGAGGTGGTGGTGGTGGTGGTGGTGGTGAAAAGTAATGTCTATCTACCAGGGACTGTTCCCATATCTACCGCTTTATGGGTGAATGGGTGTGGTGGCGGTGTGGTAACTGTGGTAGACGGGTGTTATTGGGTGTGGTTTATAGTTGGGGCAGTGTGGGGAGGGTTCAAATGGTGAGGTGGGGCGTGGGGAGTGAGTGGGGAGAGGGTGATGTTGTGGTGGGGAGGACCATCTTTGTCGCAGCATCACCGCTCAGCCTCCCTATTCCCCGCCAAGGTTTGAACGTCATAACTCTCTATAATACTCTGTTCTCCCACTAATACTATTTTTGAAGGCCACAGGGACAATTAACTCTATTTTCAGGGCAGTTTCTCCTTATAATACACCATAAATCACTACTACTTTTTTTTTTAAGGCTGTTCTCTCATCATTATTGTTTTTTAATGCCGTTCTCTCACCATTACTGATTTTAAGGCTACAGGGACAATTAACTTTATTTTCAGGGCAGTTTCTCCTTATAATACACCTCAAATCTGTCAATCTGTCTCAAAAACTGTAAAAATGTGATTAAAAACGCACTTTATCTCTTCATTTACTAATTTTGAGGCTGATGGGTAAATAATTAATTAAAATAACTTGAAAAATGTATTATGTATGTATGGCGCACTTTCATACATACATTTTAAGACACAGAAGACCTCCACAGCCTCACAGCCTCCCCCCCTAAAGCCTTCACTGCAAAAATAACTCACTCAGATAAAACAACAACAACAATAACAACAATAACAATAATAATAACGAATCTATAGGTCTAGTTATGTTATCTATTCATTTATTGGCCCTATTTAGAGATGTTTTATTATAGGGAAAGAAAAAGATTAAGATAAAAAGAAAGTACTATTGTGATTTTGAGAGGGAAATGTTATGAATATGAAGATAATAATATGAAAACTGGAGCAGAGAGAGAGAGAGAGAGAGAGAGAGAGAGAGAGAGAGAGAGAGAGAGAGAGAGAGAGAGAGAGAGAGAGAGAGAGTAATGGCCGTGTTCCCAGCTCTAGTGTCATTCTCTCCCAGCCTACAACACCTGGGCCCACCTCACACCTCTTCCTTTATTTGCATCTCACTCGGGGGCCGCTTCTGGCTTTCCCTGGCGCCAAAAATATAGACATTAGGGCGTGAGTAAGTGTCTCCAGCCTCTTTCCCTCCAAAAACCCTCTTGATGTTCAATTTACGCGCCAAAATCACCCGAAATTCCGTCTCGACCAATCAGAGAGCCGCTTCCCTGCCCCTCCTTAAGCCTCGACCAATCACGTGCCAGTAAAAACCCCCTTCTTTCCTTTCTCATGC
>JAHFWG010000316.1:44499-61844 GCA_020233015.1 Callinectes sapidus | reverse complement strand
CCTAACCTAACCTAATCTAACTTAATTCTTTATCTTTTTCTTATTCTTTATCTTTTTCTTATATTATCTTTATCTTGTATTATCTTTTTCTTATATTATTTTTTCTTTTCTTTTCTTATCTTTCTCTTATCTTATTTTATTTTTCTTATATTATCTTAACCTAAACCTAACCTAACCTAATTTAATCTAATCTAATCTAATTCTTATTCTTTATCTTTTTCTTATATTATCTTTAGCTTTTCTTATCTTTTCTTATATTATCTTATTTTTCTTATATTAACCTAACCTAACCTAATCTAATTCTTATCTTTTTATTATATTTTTCTTATCTTTTTCTTATTTTTTCTTATATTATCTTTTTCTTATCTTATGTATTCTTAACTCCCCTCCCTCCCCCCTTCCTTCCCCTGCTATCTCTGTAACTTAATGCTTTCTCTCTCTCTCTCTCTCTCTCTTTCTCTCACTTTCTCTCTTTCTCTCTCTAATTTAACACACTTTCTCTCTCTCTAATTTAACTCTCTTTCTCCCTCTCTCTCAAATTTGTTTTAACTTAACTCTCTCTTTCTTTCTCTAATCTAATCTAACACTCTCTTTCTCTCTCTAATTTGATCTAACTTATCTCTCTCTCTCTCTCTCTCTCTCTCTCTCTCTCTCTCTCTCTCTCTCTCTCTCTCTCTCTCTCTCTCTCTTAACCTAACCTGACCTAACCTAACCTAACCTAAAAAAGAGGAAGAAGAAGAAAAGAAGAAAAAGAGGAAGAAGAGGAGGAGAAGAGAAGAGAAGAAGAGGAAGAAGAAAAGAAGAGAGATAGAAGAAAGAAAAGTAAAAAAGAGGAAGAGAAGAGAAGGAAGGAAAGAGAAGAAAAAAAGAAAGAAGAAGAGAAGAAGAGAAGAAGAGGAGGAAGAGGAGGAGGAGGAGGAAGTAGAAATATAGAGAGAGAAAAACAAGAAATGGTTAACCATAAATATAGAGGAAATAGAATAATAATACAAAAAAAATGATAATAATAACAATAATAATAAAGTAAGAAGAAGAAGAAGAAGAAGAAGAAGAAGCAAATAGATAATAAGAATGAATAGAGTTTATACATATATATTTTTGTAGTTATTCGCTGTTTGTTAGTATTAATCTCATTTTCTTTTTTCATTTATTTATTTATTATTTTTTTTATGATAAACTGAAATATTATTGTTTTTTTTGTTTAATTTCTTATATAGACACATTGAAACGGCAAACTATAAACGTCGTAATGTTTGAAAAGTTGCAAGGAATTATTTCGCTTATTAACTTTTTTAGCATATTAAAATGTAGCGATATTTAACTTTTTCTGGACAATATTTGAACGGCGAACTATAAACGCTTGAATCTTTCGTAATAATTCATTTCTAGATTATTTATTTACTTGTGTTTTATCAATTTTCTGTTTAAACAGTTTTTTTTTGTAATAGTTTTAATGTTAATGTATTTTCTGGACAATATTTAGATGGGTAGCTATAAACGCCTCAATTTTATTTTCATTGTTCTTACGCTTATAAATTTCCTAGACAATATTTTCATGGTAATTAGGTGTAACGTTCACATTTTTCTAGATAATATTGAAATAACTAACAATAAACGCCTGAACCTTTGAATAATTAACATCTACATAGAGCACAGGTTTTTCTAACGTTTATTAATTTTCTACACAATTTTTTATGTAAGCGTAGTTTTTTTAATATTGATATTTTTCATACGGTATTTCAATAACTAACTATAAACGCCAGAATCTTTGAGTAATTAAGACTTAGAACACAAATTTCTAACGTTTATGAATTTTTCACGCCCAAAACTTCACAAAATCTCAAAAAATATGCACAATTAATTAAAAAAAGTGATAATATAATAAGAAAAGGAAGAAATAATGTTTTTTTCCCTTTTTTTTCATTTTCTTTCAATTTTTTTTTAGCTTAGAAAGGCAGAAAGTGTGTTAATTAGTGAATAAGTTTGATTTGTAGCTTAGTATTAAGTTTGGGCTGGTTAGGTTAAGGTTATTATTATTATTATTATTGTTATTGTTATTTCTTTTGTGTTCTATTGTAAGTTTAGTATTGGCTTGTCTTCCATACTGATTAATTAATTTGTAAGTTCATCATTGGCTTCACTTTTCATTACTTTTTTTCTTTTCTTTTTCTTTTTTTCTTTACTTTTTTTCATTTTTTTCTTTTTCATTACTTTTTCTTTTCTTTTTCTTTTTTTCTTCACTTATATTTTTCTTTTTTCTTTATTTTTTCCTTTTATTTTCCTGAAGTCTCAAAAATTTAACCCTTTTCATGTTTTAAGTTTTGTTTTCCCTTATTTTTCTTTGATTTTTCTTGTTTTTCTCTTCTCTCTTTTTCATATTTCTTGTTTATTTTTCATTATTTCCATTTATTTCTCCTCTTTTCTGCAATTTTCCTTGTTTCCTCTTCTCTTTTTCATATTTCTTGTTTATTTTTCATTATTTTCCTTTATTTTTCCTTTTTTTCCTTCAATTTTCTCTTTTTATTCTGTCCTTACTCTCATATTTTCTTTATTTTCCTTCATTTTTTTCCTTTTATTTCCCGTAAGTCTTAATTTCCCTCCATTCAAACATTTATTAATTCCTAAGACTATAAACTAAGCACTAAGAATTTTCCTACATTTTAAGCTTTCATTAGGATTTTTAAGCTTTTCTGTCTTAATTTTTACATTATTTCATCAAGTTTTTGGTGTTTGAATATGTATTGTTTTTTTTTTTTTTAGTTCTGTTTAGATTTTTGTTTTGTTGTTTTTCTTTTTGATTTTGGAATGTTTGTGAGGTTTTTTTTGGTCGCAATGTTTCTATATAATTTTTTTTGTAGGTCACATGGTTAGCTAGATTATCAATGGTGTTTTTTTTTTTGTTATTAATGGTGTAGAGGTAAAAAAAAAACTCAATAACTTCCATTACAACCTCTAAAACCCTAATTACAACCTTGAAAACCCTAATAATTTCCACTACAACCTTCAAAATACCCCATAACTTCATTTACAACCTTGAAAAACCCCAATAACTTCCACTATAACCTTGAAAAACCCCAATAACTTCCACTACAACCTTCAAAAACCCCAATAACTTCCACTACAACCTTCAAAAACCCCAATAACTTCCACTACACCCTTCAAAACCCCAATAACTTCTACTAATCCCATTAAAACCCCCAAAATCACCCTTGAAAACCCCCAAAACACCCTTAAAAATTGAAGAAAACCCCTGCAAACCCTAAAAACACCCTTAAAAGTAAAATAACACCCTTAAAACCCTTGGAAACCCTAAAAACACCATTAAAAACAATAGAAAAACACCTTTGAAAATCACATGAAACAGGTTTAAGGGAAGATTATATATAACAACAGCTTGAATCCGCCCATGTCAGGTTGTGAGAGAGAGAGAGAGAGAGAGAGAGAGAGAGAGAGAGAGAGAGGGTTAATTGGTAGCTAATATGTCAGGTGTTCAATTAAGCTTAGCAGAAAAAAACTATTATTATATTTTTGTGTTTTTTTGCGAGTTTTTTGTCTGTTTTTTTGTCTGTTTTTTTGAGTTTTTATAGTTTGATTCTTAGTTTTGGCTGCGTTTGTTTTTTCGAGTGTCGGTGTTTGATTTTCGGGTTTTTTTGGGATGCGTTTGTGTGTTTGGAAAGGTTAGAATAGATGTGAAAACTTGCATTAACATTTATTTTTTATTCGTGTGCGTGTGTGTGCGCGTGTGCGTGTGCGTGTGTTGCCTCATGTATTTCATTGCACACAGCTGATAGTAATAGTAATAATAATAATAGTAGTGGCGGTGGTGGTTGAACGCGCGCACACACACACACACACACACACCCACCCCAATCAATCCCAGATCTATAGGGCTGTGACTGTCTGTCCGTCTGTCTGTCTGTCTTGTTACTGATTACAAAGCTAATAATTGTCTTAGTAATTAATTGCAAAAGGTGTCATCACATTATTATTATTACTATTATTATTATTATTATTATTATTGATTTTGTTATGATATTGTTGGATATTATTGTAAATTAGGCAGTTATTATTATTATTACTACATATTTTTTAACCCCTTCAGTACTATTGGGACACATTTTTTGCTTTTTAGTTTTTGTATGTGATTAGATGCTTTTATTGCCATCAGCACTATTATAAACCAAAACAAACTTTATATATATATTCTTTGGTAATGAGAGAGAGAGAGAGAGAGAGAGAGAGAGAGAGAGAGAGAATATATTATGTACTACTATTACTACTATTGCAACTACTACTACTACTACTACTACAATAAAGTGCTTTTCTATTCAATGGTGTTTTACTTGTGTGCATGTGGGTGTGTGTGTGTATATCTTCTTTCTTCCTTTTTATTCTTCTTTTCTTCTTTTTTTCCTTGTCTCTTCTCTCGTTTATTCTCTTTCTTACTTTTTTCTTCTCTCTTGCTCTTCTTATTATTTTCTTAACCTTTCTTCTTATCTCTCTTGTCTTTCACTCTTCTTTCTTGCTTTCTTGTCATTTCCTTTCTTCTTTCTCATCTTCCTTCTTCTGTTTTTCTGTAATAATAATAATAATAGAAATAATAACAATACTCATAATAGGAAGACACAGCAAAGGAAGACAGGAAGAGGAAGAGAGAGAGAGAGAGAAGGAAGGAAATCAAGATGAAAATATATAAAAAACCAAATATAAATAAATCTTCACCAAAACATCTTTCAAAACATAACTTTTTCACCAAACATAATTCACTTTTCCATCTAAAAAAAAAAACACCACAAAAAACACCATAGTTAAATCCACCCATCAAACAAACACCCTCCCTTATAACACTAACTAATGCCAAACACACACACACACACACACAGAAACACAAACACACACACAAACACACACTAACACACAAACACACACACCCTTATCCTGCAGTTCTATTCATCAAACACACCAAGAAACAAACAAATAACAACACAAACCTCCAAACTCACTCACTCTCTCTCTCTCTCTCTCTCTCTCTCTCTCTCTCTCTCTCTCACTCACTCACTCACTAAAGCAGTTATAGTCTTCACTTCACACAAAAGTTAATTAAGATCACCTTTCCCAGTAAATCTTTTCCCACACTCCAGGCACTGCAACTTTCCCTCCCCAGTGTGTCTTTCTGCTGTTCCTCCCGCTGTGCCTGGCTGTTCCTCCTCCTCCTCCTCCTGCTGCTGCTGCTGTTCCTGGCTGTTATTCCTCCTGCTGCTGCTGCTGTTCCTGGCTGTTATTCCTCCTGCTGCTGCTGCTGTTCCTGAAAATATTGGAAGTGAAGAGATGAAGTGTTTTTTTGAATATGGACAATAGAGATAAATACACACACACATATACACACACACTTCAATGATATACTGCGCACATACACATACACACACACACACACACACACACACACTCATCTCTGCCACATGTACAAACACTGTCACCTTTGCTACACACACTTAACGCAACACAAACAACACTGCGGCAGACTAAACAATAATTATCACACACACAGACAGACAGACAGACAGACAGACAGACAAGAGACGAAACGCAGAGAATATTGCTTCAGAAATTTACAAAAACATTCCCCCCCAAAAAAATAAAAAATAAAAAGATAGAAACAAAAATAGCACATCTTTTTTTTATTAAACAAGAGTCTTCCTCCTCCTCCTCCTCCTCCTCCTCTTCCTCTTTTTTCTTCCTCCTCTTCCTCCAACATATATATAAAAACACCAACACAAAAAGCACACATTTGTCTCACCACCACCACCAGCACCACCACCACCACCACCACCACCACCAAAATGCAATCAATACTACTACTATTAATGGTAAGAGAACAATAACTATTTTAACGTTTTTTTCAACATATTTCTTTGTCGATGTGTATTTAGTAACTGTGTGTGTTGCTGTGTGGTGTTTGCTGTGGTGTCAGGATTAGAGGAGGAGAGGTAATAGGAGGTAGAAATGTTGTTAATCTGTCACTACAACCATAAAAACACTCAACTAAAATAATCCAAAAGTTTTAATCAATATATGTCAATTTTTGTTTTGAGGGAATAAGTGAGTTTTATTTATAACTTCTAAGTGATATTCAGCATTTACATAGTCTCGTAAACACTCTCTCTCTCTCTAACCTAAAATCCTTTCTAATTACATAATAAAATACAAAATAAATCTTAATACACGTTTTTTTTCTTTATAGAAGTTAATGTTTGTATTGACTAATTATCCTCTCTCTCTCTCTCTCTCTCTCTCTCTCTCTCTGTGTCTCTCTCTCTGTGTCTCTCTCTCTCTCTCTCTCTCTCTGTGTCTCAGGTGATGGAGGGTGTGTACGGTGACACCTTCATGAGACTGTTCCACCCAACGGGATTTAACTGTGAGAGTGCCATGGTACGCACACACACACACACACACGCACACACACACACACACACACACACACACACACACACATTAACCTTAAAAAAAACATTCTTAGAAATTGAAGTGGAAAAAATACATCAACTTCTTTATTATAATACACACACACACACACACACACACACACACACACACAATTAACTTCCCCCCCTCCCCCCCCAAAAAAAAACACTTATATTTTCCCTCTTAGAAATTTAAAAGTAAGAAAAATAAAAGATAAAAGAAAACTAGAAAATCAAAAAAGTGAAAAAACAAAAACAATAACTTCTTCACTAAAACACACACACACACACACACACACACACACACACACACACACACTTCCTGCATTAATATTTCTCCGTTTTTTCCTCCCTCTGTCTAGCCTGGGGGTGCCGGCGTTGATCCTGACTTGGCTATGACAATGGGACAGGTAAGGAAATAAAATAAATAAATAAAAACGAAGAAAAACAAAATAAAAACAATGGAAAAAAAAAAAACAAAGGAAAAAAACAAAGAAAAAAAAAAATGGAAAGGTTTCTTCTATCAGTCCTTCACTTGTGTATATATAAACTTTTTTCATATTAATTTCTCTATGTTACTTTTTTTTTACAACTCTCTCTCTCTCTCTCTGGAAACGTACAAATACAAACATATCAATATTAATTTCTCGATCTTTTCTTTTTTCTCTTCCTTTTCTTATTTATTTGGTTTCTTTCTTTCATTTCCTCTCTCTCTCTCTCTCTCTCTCTCTCTGCAGGATATAATGTTGGCCGCACAGTATTTGGTGAAGGATTTCGTCAATTTGAACTTCTACATTTGTCCAAACGAGATTCCTGATAAGCTCACAGAACCTTGGAAATTTGACTGTTCTAATAAGTAAGTACTCTCTCTCTCTCTCTCTCTCTCTCTCTCTCTCTCTCTCTCTCTCTCTCTCTCTCTCTGTGTGTGTGTGTGTGTGTGTGTTAACCTATTCCTAAAAGTACAATAAAAAAAAAACACCATTCGAGTTTTTTTTTGAAGTGTTAGTCTTAATAGAACCATAAAACACACACACACACACACATACACTCGAAAACATGTCATTTCAACTACAGCTATTGAAGTGAAGGCCAGTGATGATACAAATGTTGCTGTAGAATAACACACACACACACACACACACACACACACACACACACACACACAACTACACTATAACAGTCAGTAATAATTTATACTTTCAGTTTTCAATCACTAACTTAACTACACAGAACAAATAATCTTAACCCCTTCAGTAGTGGGAGGCATTTCTTTCCTACTTTTTCAGCTTATTTCTCACTTTTCTACACCTTCAGAAACTCCTGTGGGGGTTAAAATAGTACAGACTCTGACCATTAACCCTCTCCCTCTCTCCCTCTCCCTGACAGAGTACCAGTGGCCATTTCCCCCAAAGACTCCTGCAGTGCATTGTTGGACTTCAAGATGATGATATTTAAACATGTTGCATTCACCTCCATCACTCTGCCTTTATATGTCACTTGCAACCGCTGTGGACTGATGGTAAGCTAGAAATTAGACCTTGTAACTAAAAAACACTGCTCTCTCTCTCTCTCTCTCTTTTTGACTGGCGAGGTTTTCAAGAGTGGCAAAAAACATGAAAAACCTTAAAAAACAACCTTAAACTCCCTAAAAACACCCTTAAAACCCCTAAAACAACCTTAAAAAATACCTCCCCCAAAAAACCACCCCTAACCTAATGAAACCTAATGTCCCTTTACAGGTCTCCCACTGTTTTAACTTGGCAGTGTTCAGAGACAGCAAAAAACATGAAAAACCTTAAAAAACAACCTTAAACACTCTAAAATCACCCTTAAAACCCCTAAAACAACCTTAAAAATACCTCCCCCAAAAATACATACACATTTTAAGGCTAATACTTATTTTTACCTCTCTCTCTCTCTCTCACACTACAATTTAAAATCCTCTCAAATCACACAATAAAAACAGAAAATAAATCTAATACACATTTTTTAAGGCTAATACTGATTTTTATACTACAGATTAATTACTCCCTCTCTTTCTCACTGCAATATAAAATCCTCTCTAGTCACAATAAAAACAGAAAAATAAATCTAACACACATTTTTTAAGACACTCATTTTTATACCACAAATTAATTACTCTCTCTCTCAGGTGGAGGCAGAGGTGAAGGCATGCCAGTTCTGCGACACGACCGCCTCTGCCCGCTACTGTTCGTTCATCAGTGTGTCCCCAATACCCTACGACCTCCGCAAACACGGCTACGCCTCCCTCCGTCAGACCATCCCCATCCTAAAGCACTCGGGAAGACCACACTTTTCACTCTACTAATCGCCACACTACTGCTTAGGGAGTCAGAATAAGGGTCTCGTGTATACAGATATGCTTTGCTCCCTCACCGCCACTGTTTTTCCAAGGTTTTCAAGAGTGTTTTCTCCAGTTTATAAGGAAGAAATGTAGGTTTTTTCATAGTTTTGTGGTTAATAGTGAGGAAATGTTGTCACTCTGCCTCTAGAACTGTAAAAACACACTTCAAAACACTCTGTTCTCTCACCACCACTGTTTTATAAGGTTACTGAAATGATTAACTAGGAATTACAATAGTTTCTCTGGTTAATAGTGAATAGTTAATAGTTAATAGTGTCACTTGGCCTCTAGAACCATAAAAAAAACACCTTTAAAGACTTGTATAAACTGAAATACAACGTTTATTAATATCACCCACACCGACACACACACACACGCACGCACACACACACACACGTCATTCCTCTTCCAGTATTCAAGGTCAAGAAATCAAGAAATATACTATATTTTTCACTCTACTTTTTTTGGTTTTGAGTGAGATTAAAAGAGTGTGTTAATCAGCTGACAACAACAACAACAACAACAACAACAACGACAACAACAACATAAATAAATAAATAAATAAATACACACTAATTATTCTGACAAAAAAATGAGAGAAAGAAAGAAAGAAAGGAAAAGGAAAGAAAGATGAATTTGTGGTTGTAAGGAAATAAAGTTAACTGAAGCAATTAATTTGTGTTTGTTTATCGTTTCACCTATGAATGAATGAATGAAAGAAAGAAAGAAAGAAAGAAAGAAAGAAAAAGAAAAAGAAAGGAAAAAAGAAAGAAAAAGAAAAAGAAAGAAAAAAAGAAAGAAAGAAAAAGAAAAAGAGACGAGAAAATACATCCATCCTTCCCTTCCCAAACCAAACACTGAATAAAAACACACACACAAAAAAAAAAAAAACACACAAAAACAAACTTAATAGTACACACTTTACTTTCCTATCATTTCCACCACAAAATCTCCTTTTAATAATGAACACACACACACACACAGACACACACACACACACACACAGACACACACACACACACACACATACACACACAGACACACACACACAGACACACACACACACACATACAAGCTACCCCTGCCTTCCCTCAATCAATAACTGCTTTCTATTCATAAAAACTTCACTTAATAATACAATGCGCTCTGCTTTTTGTATGTCTAGAGAGGAGAACTAAGAAAAAGTAAGTGAAAAGGAGAAATATTGAGTAATAAAGTAGTAGTAGTAGTAGTAGTAGAAGTAGTATGTTTTTTTTCAAGTTTTGCTACACTGGTGAAGATATAATTGTTTGTTATGACTATGGAAGGGAGGAAAAAATATTAATGTTTGTGTTTCCTTCCTCTCCTCCTCCTCCTCCTCCTCCTCCTCCTCTTCCTCGTTATCTATGTTAGTCTGTACCATTGTGAAATTCATGTGTGTGTGTGTGTGTGTGTGTGTGTTAGTCTTCACCACCACCACCACCACCAGGTATTGTACAAAAAAAAAAAAGATCTAATATTTTGTTCCTCTAAGCTTTTTCTACGCAATCTTTCACCTTATGACTGTAAAAATTATTTGTGAAGTGTTTTCCTCTATCCAACCTCTATCACCCCCAAAAAAACACACACAAACACCTTAAAACACCAAAAGACGCAACACTTACCAAACTCACCGCTGGTTCTCCTCTGTCGCAAACTTGTAAATCCAGCCGAGTTTAGCACTGAAGTTCTTGCAGGAGACGTCTCTCTCATCATATGACTGATGGCCAGTTAGCATTACTCTGTCTTGCACTTCACTGAAAAAATCAATAATAATAGTAAAAGTAGTAACAGTAATAGTAGAAGTAGTAGTAATGGTAGTGATGGTATATTTCCTAATTATTTTTAAAGATTAGATCATGTTTTGGGGAATTTTTAATGTTTTTTGGGGGAATTCTAATGTTTTTTGGAGATTTTTAATGTTTTGGGGTATTTTAATGTTTTAAGGGATTTATAATGTTTTTTTTGGGGTGAATTATAATGTTTTGGGGGGGATTTTTAATGTTTTATGGAATTTTTAATGTTTTTTTTATGGGTGGGGTGATTTTTAATGTAATTTTCTCTCTCTCACCTGTATGTCAAATGCACAACCCATTTGAAGAGAAAACCTCTCCCTGTTGCTCCTGTAAATCTGCAAAAAAAAGTAAAAACGTCAGAAAAAATTTGTTGTTCTTTTGTACATAAATGGTTGAATAACACCCCAAAACACACCCTAACCTAACAAAACTTGTAAACATTGTATATATGTAACCCCACACAACAACACATTCACACCGTGGAACACCCACAACACCACATCCCCATAAACACATCATTAAATGCGAGGTGATGTGCCCAGAGAAGCACATAATCATCTCGCACATAACAGACACCCCTCTGTAAATAGTACAACTACACATGTTGTGGGGGGCTAAAACATGAAAGTGTAAACATCCTGCAAGTCCATGCACACACACATGACCTATATACCACAAAATACCTCAATATACCCGGAAAAAATCACTTCACAATGCTAGATATTATGACAAGAGCAACTATAACAGTATAACAGTAAAACAGTATCACACACACACACACATACACAAACACACACACACACGCACGCACACACACGCAAACACGGTAAACATGCAGTAAATCATGATATATATGGCATATAAGTCAGGAAGAGAAGGCTGCAGGAGGCGGCCATCATTGTGACGTCACGGCTGATGACGTCACAGCCTGGCCCCGTGCTCTAAGTTGACTGTCTATATTTACGTACGTATTTTAGGGGAGACCATTTTAAAAATGACCCTTCGAAAAAACGCTTTTAGAACCAAAAAATGGACATATTCCGGCTGGATAAATACTCTAACTAATTCCCAAAATACAAACAAACTCTAAACAACAGTAATTGTAAAGAATTTCCACTAGAAAAGAAGTATTTTATAAAAATATGACCCTTTTTAAAACTCATTAAATACTCGCTCACTATCCCTTCAAAGAAACCAAAAACTACTTCAAAAGACTTGACTAGTTATTTTCAATTATTTACAACACTTTCGAGTGATTTAGAGGCAGAAATAAATCATTTACAGGCTGATGAATAAATAATTGATGCAACTTTAAACACCCCTAGCAAACAATTTTAACCTCCACTGATTTCACTGAGCTTTGCGCACAAAACATACTTTGATATGGACTATCTTTGGCAATTAATAAGAACTTGATACTGCCTCAAATAAAGAATGGTCTTGGGCGTTCCAATTATTTTGGCGCAAAAAGCCGCCCTTATTTACGATCATAATAAGGCCAACCACAGCTATCTCCAGCCCACACACGCATGGTAGACCTTCTAAGCAGCCCACAGTACTCATAGAAAGCATTAAATTTTACTGTTGAGCCCAAATAAATAGTCCAGGCATAAATGAAAATATCCTTAAATATGAGCCGGATAGCGGGCGGCCGCGGGCGGCGCCGGCGGCGGGGGGGGGGCCGAACCCCCCCCCCCTCATATCTCACTTAAACCTTCACTAACCTTAAACTTGACCACGAAAGCTATGTCTGAATGGCTAATATGAAAGTTTAGTACCATGGCTGCATACTGTGGCAAGATGAGCCTATAATAATGATAGATAAGGCTGAAAATGACCGATGAAATGAGAATCAAAGATGGCGCCGGGGCCTGAGGTGGGGGGTTACGCCTCCCGCATAGGAGTGACTGCCCTCAATAAACACTGGCACCTGAGGCTTGTGTCACAGCGCTTGCACTCACCTTGATAACGTAGTGCAGCAGCCCCTGTGATTCCATCTTGCGGCTTTAGTCCAGTATTAAGATGACTTAAATACTGAACAACAACTAGCACGGTCTCATTATTCTGTCCTTAGATCGTTCAATCCCCTTGCCACTTCCTCCCTCCCAGGGTTGGGAAGGTAAAAATCGTCACTAGAATGGTCAACCATTTCAAGAACACGTGTTCGTTCAACTAGAGGCTTTTCAATAGGATAATAAGACCTTTCCACCCACTCACAGCCTCACCCCACCCCACAACACAACGAGTCAAGAAGGACTCGCCACAGACAGACAGACAGACAGCTGCCGGCCCTCGCCCCTCCCACCCTCACCTGACGTGTGGCAGGAACGCAGACGTCACGGCCTGGAACGACCAGTAGTCCTATCTTGCTAATTTGCTATTCACACAGTATATGCGCTAAGAAATCAAATAGGTGATGCAACCAGTACAGATGAACAATGGAACAATAGATCTCACTAGTCACTTTAAACAGATGTCTTTTTCCGGTAGAAATCGTCATAATACGTCTTTTCAATAGGTTAAAAGTGGGTAATCAGCCCACACCCCTTCACCCACCCACCACTGGGAAACCACTGAATGATTCTGGGCCCGGCTCGGCAGACACCCCACCCCCTCATGTCTGGCCTGGAAAGAGCTTATTTACAGGCAGTAATCAGGCCAAAAAGTAATTGTATTTTTCTATTTTTCTTTTCACACAGCTAAGAAACCATGTAAGTTATATGAAAAAGAATGTAGATAGACAATATATAAACAACCTTAAATGTCAAAAGTAAAGCTAATTAGCGAAAAATAGCAAAAATAAACCAAGCAAACAAGGCCAGACAGTAGTGGTATCTTGGTAATTCAATATTCGCTCAGTATATGCGCTAAGAAATCAAGTAGGTTATGCAAACAATAGAGATAAACAATGGAAAAGTTAATATAAAACACCTTAAACATCAATAAAAATCAAATTAACGAAAATAAATTAGCGAATGAAACGAGGCAAAACAGGGCAAAGAGATAATTTGACACTGGTGAAACGCCCACAAAATCAAGAATTACTACAATAAAGGAAATTAATAAAAAAAGTCATCAAACACTTGCAAAACACCATAGCAATCAAGAAATGTCAAGAAAAAGCTTGCCAAGACTACCATTGAATTAATTGAAATATAAAGAGTATAGTGTCACATTTATACAAGAGCAACAATAGAAATAAAAGATCACCGTACACATAGAAAGTAAAAAAACAATAATCAGCACCAAAACAAAGAAAAAA
This sequence comes from Callinectes sapidus, assembly GCA_020233015.1. NCBI lineage: Eukaryota > Metazoa > Arthropoda > Malacostraca > Decapoda > Portunidae > Callinectes > Callinectes sapidus. Next base: position 47,942 of record JAHFWG010000316.1, on the reverse strand, counting down.
ATGATGGAAAATCATTAATATCCCAGAAAAACATACTCTTCAATTCCAACTGATCATTTCCTAATACTCTGAACATGCTTATTGACAAACACACACACACACACACACACACCAACCAGGTAATGTTCCACTGCACTCCCATAAAAATAACGATAGAAGATACCAAGAGAAATTATTCTGGTAAGAAAGAGAGGCTGAAGACAGTCAGATATAGGAAAGAAGTTGTTGAGACAAATAGCTTTTGAAGGTAAAAATGAATGCAAAGAAGGCTATGTCGCTTTATAGGCATTTATTGACAAACACACACCAACCACTACCACTAATGTGCCACTGGACTCCCAAACAACAAGGCACAGTGTCACTACTCTATGGTGACAAATATCCACTGGACAGTCACAGTAGTACCGTTATCAGGCATGCAGAAGAACCCTCCCTGGGTTTTTGGGGTCTTGAGGAGCATCATCATCCACACAGACCAAACCAGCTAACAACACACTTTTTTTAACCTACTGCCATCATGCTGCAGAAAAGGATGGTATATATATTATTAAACAAATGGATGGTATTATTATTAAACCTCAGAGCAGAATGGCCAGGTTATTATCCCTTTATCACCACCACCACCACCACCACCACCACCACCCATGCCATTAATTTCTGAAAGGCATCATATCTTCCAGACAGTGGTGGTGGTGGTGGTGGTGTTGGTGTTGGTGACAGGATGAAAAGAAAAGTACTACTACCTGGATATTCTTCTTCTGCTCTCAATCCATCCATCCATCCATCATCTATGTCCCCCACCATTGTATTAAGATAGCGGCAAGCCAAAAACAATGCAACACAATGCTACGCCACACAAAGAAACAAAAAAAAATCTGATAATAAAGAAAGCAAATGAAAATAAAAACAAAATATAAAAAATAAATAAATAACAATAAACTATCTCTCTCTCTCTCTCTATCAATTCATCAATCTTATCCCTTTATTTCAACCACCAATCTTTCTTTTATGGTATTAAAAACCTAACCTAATCTCTCTCTCTCTCTCTCTCTCTGTCCATCTCTATTTCTCTCCATCCATCTTTATTTTCTCTCTATTTCTCTCCATCCATCTTTATTTTCTGTATTTCTCTCCATCCATCTCTATTTTCTCTCTCTATCTCTTTTTCTTACCATCTATCTGTTTCTCTCTCTGTCATTAATCTGTCAATATAATCTTAAAAACACCCTTAAAAACCCACGTCACTACAACTAGAGCCTTTGGAGTGTGGAAATGTCATTAATCTGTCACTACAACCTTAAAAACACCCTTGAAAACCCACGTCACTTCAACTAGAGGCTTTTAAGAGCAGAAATATTGTTAATTTGTCAATATAACCTTGAAAAACACTTTAAAATGCTGTTATTCTATCAATATAACCTTAAAAACACCCTTAAAAACCCGCATCACTTCAACTAGAGCCTTTGCAGTGTACAAATGTCATTAATCTGTCAATATAATCTTAAAAAACACCCTTAAAAACCCGTGTCACTTCAACTAGAGTCTTTGGAGTGTGGTAAGTACACAGACAGATAATAATGATGTTTGGTTTAGATGTGTCAAACAAGAAAGTGTGTTTTTTATACATATTTAAGGGAAAGAAAACAGAAAGATGATTGACGAAACAGAGAGAGAGAGAGAGAGAGAGAGAGAGAGAGAGAGAGAGAGAGAGATTAACACTTACTGATTTAGAATATAGAATGAAAGATAAATAAAAAAAATGAAAACAAAACAAAAATTAGAAAAAAACAAATAAAACACACAAAAAAAAACAAGGAAAAAAAAATAAAACATACAACAAAAAACACCAGAAATAATTAATTACCAGCAGTCTCCAATGAAGCAAAAAAAATGCAGGGTGTGTTGATGCCTTAGATAAACAAACACCAAAACACAACACCACTATTCTGTCATCACCACACACTGTACTGCTGGTGGTGGTGGTGGTGGTGGTGGTGGTGGTCGCTGTGTGTGTTGCAATGCTCTTGTCTATCTTCTCTACTCCATTATTCTTGTACCTGAAAGAGAAAAATAATATATAAGCCTTTTTTCATATTTATTTTCCTGGTTTTTCATTATTTTTTCTTTCTCTCTGATACTACTACTATTATTACTATTTTTAACCCCTTCACTACTACTACTACTACTGGGTGACACATTTCTACCTTGAGTTTTGGTACAATTAGACACTTTTATTGCCATTAGGAAGGGTGTGTGGAGGTGACAACATTAATGGCCACACTCTGTACTATTTCAACCCACACATGAGTTTCTGAAGGCATAGAAAAGACACAAATAAGCTGAATAAATAGGAAAAAAAAGAGGAGGATGAGGAAAAAGAACAAAGAAAGTAAAGAATGAGAGAGAGAGAGAGAGAGAGAGAGAGAGAGAGAGAGAGAGAGAGAGAGAGAGAGAGAGAGAGAGAGACAATCAGAAACGTATAAAAAGTGAAAAAGAAAAAGAAAAACACAGAAAAAGTAAACAAAAATATTCCTAACCCATCTTTTGCAACAAGTCTTCCTCCTCCTCCTCCTCCTCTTCCTCCTCCTCCTCCTCCTCCTCCTCCTTCTGTATATAAAGAGGCGGCTTACAATCAAGGGCAGTCCATCTCATCGCCGCCGCTGCCGCAACCACCAACATGCGGCTCACAATAATATTAGCATTAACGGTGAGAGAAAAGATTTTTATTCATTCTTATTCTTTTTTATTTCTTGTTATTCTCTCTCTCTCTCTCTCTCTCTCTCTCTCTCTCTCTCTCTCTCTCTCTCTCTCTCTCTCATTTTTGTTTATTTACTTATTATTTTTTTAGGTTAAGTTAATAATCTTTTCTTTACTGTTTTTTTTTTTTAAGTTTTTCTTGTTTATAATTGTTTTTCTTTGTTATTTTTTGGTATTTTTCATGTTTTTTTTAATGTCTAGTTCTAGTTTATTGATTAATTTCTCTCTCTCTCTCTTTCTCTCTCTCTAATACATGTTTTTTTAAGGTTAACACTGATTTATATACCACTAATCAATTACTCTCTCTCTCTCTCTCCCTCTCTCTCTCTCTCTCTCTCTCTCTCTCTCTCTCTCTCTCTCTCTCTCTCTCTCTCTCTCTCTCTCTCTAATACATGTTTTTTTAAGGTTAACACTGATTTATACACCACTAATCAAACATTCTCTCTTTCTCTCTCTCTAATACATGTTTTTTTAAGGTTAACACTGATTTATATACCACTAATCAATTACTCTCTCTCTCTCTCTCTCTCTCTCTCTCTCTCTCTCTCTCTCTCTCTCTCTCTCTCTCTCTCTCTCTCTCTCTCTCTCTCTCTATGCATAAGTGATCATTATTTTCTTTGTGTTGAAAATATGAGAGAGAGAGAGAGAGAGAGAGAGAGAGAGAGAGAGAGAGAGAGAGAGAGAGA
>JAHFWG010000756.1:25828-36175 GCA_020233015.1 Callinectes sapidus | reverse complement strand
GGCCATTAATCTTCTGACCTACATTAACCTTCCCTAATGTCAATAAAACCGTCTAATCATACTTAAAACTCAAGGTAAATATATGTTTCAATACTGAAGGGGTTAATCTTTTAATGAATGTAAAAGTATATGCTTAATACAACACCTGATGTAGGACAAACGAAATAATGAAGGATTCTGATTCCATTTTTGTAAACAGAATAGAACTTAAAACATTGAGAAAAGAAATATTTATCTATATGGAAAGAAACTGCAATACTTCTACACATCCTGCATTTTTTAAGGGTATAAGTGATAAATAAAACATCTTATTACAGTTTTCCTAATTAAACATAAAAGATATAAATTTTTCATAACAGATATTAAAAAGACTCACGGCCTAATTAGCAAATCAACCTGTTTCCATCCAGGTGAGTGGAGTGTTAGGTGTGGGCGGGGCTAAGTGGCGGGGACAGGGGCAGTGGAGGTGGGACGTAGCCAAGGGTGGTGCGGGTGTCACAGGTACTCCAATTAAAGTGGAGGCAAGTACTCCCTCCTCCAGCCTTCCTTTCGTCAGCACTTAGCTCCGTGTCTTTAACCTCTTCAGTACTGGGACGAGTTTTTATATCTATTCTCGTTATTACATGTCGGTTTTTTACAGCTTTAGAACTTCATGTGGGGCTTAGAACAGTATAGATTCCGGCTATTAATCTTCAGGCCTCCATAGACCCTTCCTAATGTGAATAAAATCGTCTAATCATATCCAGTACTCGTGGCAATAATGTGTCCCAGTGCTGAAGGAGTTAAAGGCCTCGTCACCTCATTTCCACAAGCTTTAACAGACTACAGTGAAAGTTAAAGAGTTTAATCTGAGTATTAGTTAGTTTTCAAGGGTTTTCGTGATTCGAACGTTAGTTTTCAAGATTTCTTTTTAACATTCGCGTACTAATTTTTCATGGGTATGCTTAGAGTATTCGGTTTCAAAAGTGGGTTTTTTTTTATGAATCTATACTTTTTAGGAGTAACTCGACTATTACTTTTCGAGTTTTCATGATTCGCGCATTAGTTTTCAAGGTCTTTTCTAATGATTCGAGTAATATTTTTCGAGTGGTATTTTTTTTCTATTATTATTATTAGTCGGGTCATGATTCGAGAGTTTTTTTATGCTAGGAACAGATTAACAAGGAATCTTCATCTGCGAGGAAATAAAAACACATACGAGAACCCAATTTATAATATCCATGTTTTTGAAAATACTCCCGTTGAGAGTAAAGTGTTTATGAATAATACAGTAAGTCTGTTATCCTTCCCATACACTCAGTCTCCCCCCAAACCCCCCAAACCCCACAAACTTCATCTCAATGTCCATACGAGTTTCATATGTGTATTATTACATGACGTGTGTGATGCATACAGGAAAATCAATACATACATCATTAATACGCAGTGATTAATACGTTATGAAATGCGTATACAAATAGAGATTCATACTCGGACATGCACCACATACTACTGCGTGATGTGTAAGCGATGCGTAAACAATAGGGTTTCATACATGGATATATTCCTGCGTCAGATATATGCTATGTGACGCAATACTCAACACACTGTCTCTGATTCATACACGATGCTCGCATTTACTTATACAGTTTTCATGTATATGTGCAAGATGACATATACAGTACAGTAGCACATGACACTACCTTCCTTACGTACATGTGTAGCATTACATACTATATACACATGTATATATTCTGTCCAACACACGAATCATGCCAACACTTCCTCTATGCATGACTTTCCTTGGAAATGGTTCTTTGCATGTTATCACTGCAAGTTGTGCATTTGCATTATTACATTTGTAAGCCTCAGTTTTGCATATATACTGAAAGTAGCTGAGGAATTAGTTTATTTTTACTATACTATATTGTTTAGATAACTTAGAGTCTTGATTATTATGACTGTCTTTCAATAGTTTGCATTCATATATAATTTACATTTAACTCTCATTTGACTGACTTGTTACCTTTCAATAAGTTATGATTGAGTAATGATTGTAGTTTAAGTTGATCGCCCACTCGTTCCTAACTGATTCTCCTCTTCCTCCTCGCCTTCTCTTTCCCTCGTCGTCCTGCTCTCGCCTCGTCGGGTTTAATGCTTCACATACTTATTTACCCCAGCGATCAAAGCCTCTTGACAGGAAAGCTGATTAGCCGGATCGTGGCAATTAGTTTAAAAGTCTCAATATTGAAACATAACTGGTCACTTACATGGCTGGTCTTAATAAAGCCTACGAGACACTTAATTTGAAAACAATTCTGTGAAGCAATGAATCCGAATGAAGCAGAGAAGGACTTCCCTTGATCCTCTCTTCCTCCTCTACCTTGTCCCTCTTTTCCCTCCCCTCCCCCCATCTCTTATCTCTATGTCCCTCCCTCCCTCCCCGCCCCAGTCCCCCCCAAACCCTCCCAACCACTAACAACATCATCATAATACTGAGCTCTATCTTTCTTATTGTCTGTTCAGACGTTCCTCCGACATCTACCTTTTTAGGAGGTCCTGCATCCGCCGCGGGGGTGCCTGTGACCACCGCCCTAACGACTGCTGCTACAACTCCTCCTGCCGGTGCAACCTGTGGGGGACCAACTGCAGGTGCCAGCGTATGGGTATCTTCCAGCAGTGGGGGAAATAAAGTGTTGAAGCCGCCGTCAGTCACTCGCTTCCCCAGTGTCGCCCCGGGGACCTTACCGCACCTCGACTGCCTCCTTGTCGCTAGTTTCCCCTTCCCTCCCTTCTCTTCCTCCTCCCGATGCTCTCCCGCCCTCCGCTCTCTGATGGTTGAGCCCTTCCTCTATCGCATCTTGTTCCCCAACGCGCCTCCGCCCCTCAATCGCCTCCCCACCTACAGTCTCCGCGATCTGATCCTCCCCTCCCCGTGAGATCCCTGGCCGTACGCGCCCAGCCAGCCCCTCAGAGCAAGAGTTCTGTCTCATTCTATAGGAACACATATCAGTCACTCATACGACAAGCATTCGACTGACGGACGACGCCACTTGTTTGGTGTGTATATAGAGGTAGAAATAAAACAGACAACAAACATAATAATAATAATAATAATAATAATAATAATAATAATAATAATAATAATAATAATAATAATACAAGAGATGTTCATTAAATCTAGAATTCCCTCCTCCTGGTCCTCCTCATCCTTCCAGTCCTGCTCGCGCTCCAAACCTTCGCCCCCCCCCCACTCATCCCCTCCTCCCCTCTTCCCCGCAATATGTGTGTGTCCCCAACCCCCCCCAACCCCGTGACGGGTTTTGGTCGAGGTCAGCGGAGCGTCTCTCTCCCCACCTGTGTGTTGGGTGTACTCTTGTGTGGTTCAGGTATAATTATATCGCCGGTAACCTCCACTAATTATGTTTAAACGATGCATGTTCTTGGTTGCTGATTGGATATGAGCTATACTGAGGTGTGGATATTCGTCACTGGCTGATCCCCTCCTCCAGCCACTTGAATTAGCCAGTCACAATACTCACACCCCCAAGCCAGGATCTGATTGGGTATACTCCAGCCACATACCCTAATCAGGCCCAGGCTTAACGTATCTAACCTGTATCTTTTTAAACGAGAGAGTTTTAAATCAGAGTGATTATCGAGTCATATGGTAAAAATATATCATATATATATAATAAAGTGTCTATGTGTAGCAGCCTTTTTATTTTCATTCATGACGAGAGAGAGAGAGAGAGAGAGAGAGAGAGAGCAAGTGAAAGTGAGTGTGTGTGGAATTCTTATTACGGTGCTGATATGCTAAAAAGAACTAAAGAAACAAAATAAAAGCTTGAAAACTGATATCTAAGCATAAGACAAAAAAAACATAAGAAAAAAAACACCAGGACCACCACCACCACCACCACCACCACCACCACCACCCCGGCGCAGCAGAGTCCTCCCTACAGCCACTCCAGCAGCACCAGGATAAGACAGCGTGGGCGTGGAGTTTTCATGTGAGGTGGGTGGATGGGTACACGTAATTAGATTAACACCTAGCGGCCACGGAACGGTTAACTATTCCCAGCATGCCGCCCTAACACACTCACGCACTCTTACGCAACGGCACGAGATGTTACTGAGAATGCCAGCCATCCTCCCTATAGAATTCATACCCAATACGAATAAAAGTTGCCAGTACCCTCAGAAACTCAACCATTAGAATCCTAAGGTCCGTATTCAAAAACACTTATCTCTTTCTCCACGAATATTTTCTAAGGCTGCAGAGGTGAATACGCTGTTTTTCAAGAGTGTTTCACCCATTCATAATATCAAAATCCTGTTAATCTGTCATTAACATCGTAAAAAACACTCTTAAAAATCAGTTTCACATAACTTAGTGCCTTTTATAAATAGTGGAGATGCAACGAGAAGGTGTTTTAGAGTATTGGCAAAGGAGTCTCTTAGAACTTTTGGAAACAGTTCACTGCAAGTCAGAACTCCATAAAACTGGGGACTTATAAACTGGGGATACTCTAACAAACACTACATAACTCAGTAACTATAGAGAGAGCAGCTACTGGACATAATTCAGAATATTCTTACACACACTACAGAACTCAGTGACTGTAAAAAGATCACCTACTTGGCTCAATAAAGCTGTGTGATCTCAGACATGTTAAAAATATGTACAATAAAGGATGCAGGATTCGGGGAATTGAGTGTTGTTTTGACACTTTTCCTTTGATATGGTTTTGTCTTCTGTATTAATAAACCACTTCTCATATCTTTCGTTTTAACTCAGCCAACTAAAAGAATACTACTAGTTACAGAATGTTCAGATATACTCTTTAATCAATTTTTTTTTTCATCTTTCTTGTCGATGTTTATGATTTAAGATTAAGATTTTCAGTAGGTAGGATTTCCTAGTTTTGCATCACAGTGAAAAAGTTAAACCACACAAAAGGAGAGAAGAACAGAGGAAAAGAAAACAATAAAAGACACCACGCAACATTACACGCACATCTTCGCTTCCACTCCAAAAGAAATAAACATGTACACGAATAAGCAAAAGACGTCATGTCGAGATAACAACAAGGATACACAGATGCAAGACACAATAAGATGTCTTTCTAAAGTCTCCTGGAATTTATGCATAAAAAGCCTTTTCCTCTCTCTGCTTTCTTCTCTACTCGAGGCCAGACTCCTTGAAATATTAAATAAACATACTGAGACCAAAGAACAATAACTTAAAGAAAAGCTACAATTTCCTAGTTAAGTTAGTCTACCTTCTAAGACTTTACGAGAACATTTTACCGCCTTGTTATGGTAATTATATTGAAACTATCGATCTATCCATCTATCGAACTATCTAAAAAGAGGAGTAGCCTTCCAAGCAAACTGTGTGGCAAATTACAAAAAATAAAAGTATATCTATTTATAAATATGGAAAAGAGAAAACATATCCAAAACCAACACAAATTGGAATGAAAATGGAACTTCAAAAATGTATAAAATTCAAAACAAGATTAAACATTCATGTAAAAATCCTTGAATGAGATTGGAATTTAGAATCTCTCTCTCTCTCTCTCTCTCTCTCTCTCTCTCTCTCTCTCTCTCTCTCTCTCTCTCTCTCTCTCTCTCTCTTTTTTTCTCTCTCTCTCTCTCTCTCTCGTGTATCATTTTTCTCCGTTTCATTTCCACCACTCTTTCCCTCCTATCTTCTAGCTCTCACTCCCTTTCCTTCTTCCTCTTCCCCCTTCTCCCTCCCCCATTTCTCTTCCATCCCACTCCCACTCTCTTCCCTTCTCTCTCCACTGTTATGACAATAGCTAGCTAATTAAACAAGACGGAACCGACGCTCTCTTGCCCGTATGAAACCCCAGCATTGCCACATTTTAACTCCACCCCATCAAAGGACTAAGGAACAACCACTCCCTCCCTCCCTCTCAACGCAACATCCCAGCCTAAAGAACCGCACGGACAAACATCAACTATTGTATGTAGAAAATATCCGCTATTCTGAAACCTTTTATTCTCTCTCTCTCACAATAAGTAATTTCAAAGGCCACAGAGATGAGTAGTAGGGGGTCCTAAAAGTATTTATCCTGTTGTTAATAGAGATATCTTGTTATTCCACCACTAGGAGAGTAAAAACATGCCTCAAACAAAGGAAAGATAAACATTTACCTATAACGAGAGCCTTTTGAAAGTAGTGGAGGTGCAGCGAATCATCATTGTTTTGTTCAGAGTATCGTATAAAAAGAGCAACTGGTAATAAGAGATGGTAAATACAGACCGGTTGAGGGACAGATAGCAATACAAGAATGGTGCCCTACAATCAACTTTTTTTATGTAAGAACAGAGTCCAGCCAAGGGTAAATAAATTGATGGTTAAAAAAAAAAGTCCCACTGAAGTGCTAGTCCCTCTAAAAATAGTTTTAGAAGATTGAAATTTGATTTTATTATCTTCATATTCCTTTTCTTTTCTTTTTTTTCTTTTTTTTTTCCAATGTAGATTTAGCATTTGACTCTCGTGGTCTGATAGAATGTAGGGAAAGCTTCCGACATACTTTCGAAAGACACCAATGGACAGAAGGAACGATGGAATAATTCTAAACTTTAACCCTTTAACTGCTACACTATTTACCCCCAGAATAACCTACACAATTTTTGACACTCCCATTTTCTAGAAGACTCTCAAATCCTTGTGTGTGTGTGTGTGTGTGTGTGTGTGTGTGTGTGTGTGTCCATGCATATAATTTCTTCCATTACTCTTAATTTCAATAAAATACGAGCATTGATGGAATTACAAGGTCTAAATGCAGCATGGCACCTCCTTAAGCTTGTTAAAACTGGTATGAGTTGAAATAATCCTGAAAGTCACCACAGATAAGATAAGAAGTGGTCGAGACATCCTATCCTTTCAATGCCTCTTTCCATTCTTGTTCAGTGAAATAATAACGTATGCAAAATCACAGGAAAGTAAAAAAGGGAAGCTGGGAAAGGTCATTAATCCTGCAGGTGGCAATTCCTACATAGGATGACTCTAATGAAATAATTATCAAAGAGTTAACTAATTATCAAAGAGTTAACCCTTCAGAACTGGAAAACATTTTCATATTCATTCCGTTTATAATGTTTCGATTTCATACACCCTAACAAACTCATGTGGGGATCAGAATAGCACAGAGTCTGGCTATTAATCTTTTGACCTGCACAGACCCTCCCTTGTGTGAATAAAATCGTCTAATCACACCCAAAATTATAGTGAAGATGTGTCCTAGGAATGATGGTGTTGATAACAGAGTTAATGTTGTGAGGAACTATTACAGACACTGAAGCAAACATGACACAGAGGTAAGTGAACAAAACGAAAACACAAAACAAAGACGAGAAAATGAAACATGAATAAACTTACATGAAAACATTAAAAAAATCTGGAGAAGGAAGCTTTAGGAGAATGATAAATAGAGGACAAACAGATAGAGAAAACACAGTTAATAGAGTTAAAACAGACAATGAAGAGACAAAGAGGGAAAGATACAGGATAAAGCAAACGATAAACAAGAAAATAATGACAAGTGAAGGAAACATTATAGAGAGATACAAAATCGAAGAAAAAACAAACAAACACACTGAAGACCAACGAGTAAACAAAAACAAAACAAACATGAATAAATACAAATAAAACATAGAAGAAATTAAAAGTCAACAAACACAACGAAAGAAACCAAGGAAACCATACAGAGACGGTGAAAGAGCGACGAATGTGAGAGAAGGGGTTGCTACACTTCTTTTAGCCCCTGGACACCTTCCCTTATATGTAGGGAAAAGATGTACATATCAACACAGAAGGAGGAGGGCTGGCCACAACCTGAGGGAGACGTACGGAAATGAGAGTGTACCCACCTCCGGCACTCCTTCAGAAGAGCACCGCCAGGCTCCCTCAACGAAGCAAGGAAGGGAAATAGAAATGTAGAGAGAAATAGACAATATACCAGATAGTTCTGAGGATGTCACCTACACCGCCAAGAGTTACACTACTTACACTTGTATTCTTAAAGGTTTCGACTGCTTTAGAATGGCTTTCGTGGAAATAGAAATGTAGAAAGAAACAGGCTTTAGTGGAAATAGAAATGTTGAGAGAAATAGACAATATACCAGATGGTTCTAAGGATATCAACTACACTGCCAACACACAACTTACTCTTATATTCTTAAATGTCTCGACTGTTTTAGAATGGCTTTAGTGGAAGTTACCGGGATTTTTTTCAAAGGTGTTTGCATGATTCCAATGGTAGTTTAGAAATACCTCTATATCACGAGTCGGGATGGTACCAATGAAAACCAGATTAATCGTCCCTGTTGCCTTTGAAAATAGTGTTGATGAGAGAGCAAAGCATTTTGGAATGCGAGTTTTAGCCAACCAGAAATGAAGAACGAAAGAAATAAAAGCACCTATGAACATTCCGGGATAGCAAAGGAAGAAGAGAAAAGAAAACAAAAAATATCAGCTTTTTTTATCTAAATAGTTCATATTGCCAGCTGTTAAAGCAACGCCTGATGTATATGATGGGAGAATGTTGTGAGCTGGACAGCAAGTTGGCCATCAAGAACTTGTGTCCATTTTTTTGCATCTATGATTTTCTATGAAGATACTTGTGTATTCAAGGGAAAGAGATTAATTACATATAAACTATTCACTTAATATCATCTACTACATGCACAACTTACGCAACCTTGTTGACAACCTTGTGACACATACACATTCCTTGCAGAGTAATAAGAGTGACACAATATTGGATTAATCTTTCTTGAGATGATTTACACTCAGTATCTTAAAACACCTGAACAGAATATTTCCCACTAATATTTCTTGGTAAAATTTACATTCATTAACAAAACACGTCCTACGCAATCTCTATCTCATTGCCTAATTTTGGAATCTAAGAGCATTGCTAACCAACCCTATAGGCGGAGCAATGCCTGCCTGGTACATCAACGGAAAGGAGGAAATATGCTACATATTAGTTACTGAACATTATTCTGGTTTGATTTAAAGTGTCTCCATATCGTCAGTGTCTACAACACCCTTGAAGGCAGTGAGACATTTACATTTATATCGCAATTAAAGTAAATAGATTAATTGAGAAAAAAAACTTATTAGCTTCCATTGATTTGAGGCGCGCACTGATAAGGTGAAATCAGCCATTCTTAGTCATACACGAGCAGTCCACAGTGAAACTGTCCTCTACATGAATGCCGCCAAAGCTAAATAGAAAAAAATAACATACTTCAATTCAATACACATTTCAGCTTCTCTTTACATAAGCTAAAGTAATTGAGTTCTTTGAAGAGTTCTAAGCCTTATTTTTTGTTATTCTATTAAAACTTTTCTTCCTCTACAGTATTCTATAAAATTTCAATGAGTTTTACCCAATGTTTCCTGTAATCAAGTTATATATATTTTTCTTTTTTTTCGAGAGTAATTCTTTGTAAAACCTATTCCACAATCAGAGCGTGATTTTCGTTCGTCTTCAAAGCAATTACTCTATCTCTTCCAAACGTTTTTCGAAAAGGCTCTAACAAACGCGCACAAAAGACTCATTCAGACCGGTTCGCAGATGTAAAAGTTCCAGCCGTGAATCGAGTTAATCTCCATGCACCATCAATCACTTCCGTGCACATGTGGTTCAGATTTAGGTCACCTCAAATTATGAATCTAAAAACTTTTCTTCACCAAAGTTCAGCGCTTCACAGGACGAAGAGAGGGAGAAGAGGATGAGGAAGAGTAGGAAGAAGAGAAGGAAGATAAGAACGACGACCTGGAAAGAAGAGGAAGAGCAGAACACAGAAATCCAAATACCATCTTTACATTAATGACAACCTTCACCACACTCATCATCATCACCATCATCATCATCATCATCATACTAATTATTAAGGAGGTTTAGAGTGTGAGCAGCAAGCAGGCATACAGACATACAGGTAGGCAGATAAGCAGGACATGGTAAGTAGAGGTGGGACACATGATGGTGATGCAGGCGTTAGAGGTATAGTCATGCGTAGGCGCCATGTAGGGAGAGCGGGGGGGCGGGGGGGAGGCTGAGGGGATTACGGAACAGGGGGAGGTGAGGACTAGAACTCATTAACGCAGTGTCACTCGCACTCATTAACTAATTTGTCTTCATAAATTTACGTTTCTCATTGCAAAGGGAGACACTTCATTAAATTTGTCTCCGGTGACTCGCTCAAAATATGTTCTTTGTTGTTAGGTCTGGGCGATTTACCTCAGGGCTCCTCCTTCTCTCCATCATGCCCTCCTCTTCCTTGTCCTCCTCCTCCTCCTCCTCCTCCTCCTCCTCCTCC
>JAHFWG010000349.1:116386-127735 GCA_020233015.1 Callinectes sapidus | reverse complement strand
GAGAGAGAGAGAGAGAGAGAGAGAGAGAGAGACTTTTAAATGGGTAACTCTTATATTTTTCCATTTTCTATCTATTTTTTTCCTTTTCCTTCCACGCGCTTCTAGAATAATGAGTTAGAGGTTTATTGTAATGTTTCTACTTCATTATTTGAGGGTTTTATGTGTTGTTTAATTCTAATTGACCGTTTTTGGGGGTTAATTATGGATTGCAATATATAGAAGATTAACATGAGTCATAATGGAAATGATAAATACTCTTCGTCTTAATAATAATTCGGTTTTTAAGTTGAAATATATATAAATACTACAGAAATAGAGGAAAAAACAATAAAACTATTAAGTTAACCTAGAACAGCAAAAATATTAAGAAAAACATAGACATTAACAAAACCCAAATATACACAAACTCCCCAAAACACAAAACAGCAAAGAAAAAACCATTACAAACTAACAAAACCAATTTAAAACACCCAAAAAACACCAAAAAACACATAAAAACACCCCAAAACACCATAGACAAATATAAAGAAAAAGCCGAAATAGACCAAACCCGAAATCTTCAACTCTCTCTCCATTGATACCTTGTTTATACCGCTCAGTTTCTGCCACCGGGGGAAAAAACCTCAATTAACCATGGTAATACTTAATTCCCACGTGTACCCGCTTGCATGGGGTTAATTTCAGGTGTGGGGCAGGTGTGGGTGGCGGCAGGACAGGTGTGGGGGTGTTAATTATGGAGGAAACAGTGAAATAAGAGAAGGGTGTGTGGGGTGTTAGGCGCCATGTGACTCAGATAGGTGGGTGTGAAATGTTGAGGATTTTAGGGGTTGTTATTGTTTGTTTTGAGGTTTTGGTGTTGATTTGTGGGGATTATTGGGGTTTTTGATGGTTTTTGTGATTTTTGAGTTTATTTTTTGTTTTTCACGTTTAATTTTTTTTTTTTGTTTGGGGGTTATTGTAGTTTTTTGGGGTTGTTATTGTTGTTTTGGGGGGTTTTTGTGTTGATTTGTGGGGTTTATTGGTGTTTTTCATGTTTATTGTGAATTTTTAGGTTTTTTAACGTTTAATGTCTTTTTTTTGTTTTTGAGGTTATCGTTTATTTGGGTTATTGTTTTTGGGGTTTGTTATTGTTGTTTTTGAGGTTTTGGTGTTGATTTGTGGGGATTATTGGGGTTTTTGATAGTTTTTGTGATTTTTTAGTTTATTTTTTGTTTTTTCACGTTTAATGTTTTTTTTAGGGGGGTTATTGTTGTCTTGGGGGTTATTATTGTAGTTTTTGGGGTTATTATTGTTGTTTTTGAGGGGTTTTGTGTTAATTTGTGGGGTTTATTGGTGTTTTTGATGTTTATTGTGATTTTTGAGTTTTTTCACCGTTAATTTTTTTTTGTTTTTGTTTTTGGGTTATTATTGTTGTTTTGGGGGTTATTATTGTTGTTTTTGGGGTTATTATTGTTGGTTTTGAGGGGTTTTGTGTTAATTTGTGGGGTTTATTGGTGTTTTTTATGGTTTTTGAGGTTTTTTGTGATTATTGAGGGATTTTTGTTTTTTCCCATTAATGTTTTTTTGTTTTTGGGATTAATATTGTTGTTTTGGGGGTTTTTATTGCTGTTTTGAGTTATTATTATTATCGTTTTTTATGTCTTTTTGTTATTTTATGGGGTTTATTGGCACACCCCCTATACCTAACCTAACCTAATACGCCCCCTCCCCCCACCCCCAGGCCGTCGCACTCAACCCAGTCCAGATCATGAAGGCGGAGGCGGAGGAGGAACGGTCAGAAACAGCGCGTCTCTCCTCCTTCATTGGGGCCATCGCGGTGGGTGACCTGGTGCGCTCCACTCTGGGGCCGCGCGGCATGGACAAGATACTGGTGGCCATGGGACGCAGCGAGGGTAAGTGTGGGAGAGAGAGGGAGAGGGAGATAGGTTTTTTTTTAGAGAGAGAGAGAGAGTCAGTGAGATAGCTTTTTTTTTTTAGAGAGAGTATTTGAGAGTGAGAGAGAGAGAGTGTTTTTCAGAGAGTATTAGAGAGAGAGAGAGATATATATAGTGTTTTTTCAGATTATATTATTAGAGAGAGAGAGAGATAGTGTTTTTTCAGAGTATTAGGGAGAGAGAGATTGCTTTTTTGTTAGAGAGTATTAGAGAGAGTGAGAGAGATAGCTTTTTTTCAGAGTATTTGGAAGAGAGAGAGAGAGAGGGAGGAAATAAGAATATCCGAGAAAAGAAAGAAAGAGAGAGAGAGAAAGAGAGGGAAAGAAAAAGATTGGCAGTTATAATAGTTTTCTTCCTTTTCTTTCTTGTATTATTATTATTATCATTATTATTATTATTACTATTATTATTATTATTGTTATTATTATTATTATTATTGTTGTTATTATTGTTATTAAATCTCTCTCTCTCTCTCTCTCTCTCTCTCACTGTCTCTCTCTCTCTCTCTCTCTCTCTCTCTCTGACACACACACCACAGGTCAGATAGAGGTAACTAACGACGGCGCCACAATACTGAGGAACATTGGAGTGGACAACCCTGCCGCCAAGATCCTGGTGGACATCAGCAAGACCCAGGATGATGAGGTGATGACACACACACACACACACACGCACACACACACACTTACACGCACACACACACACACATACACATACACAAAATAAAATAAATAAATATAAACTAACCTAACACACACATATAAATAAACTAACCTAACCTAACCTAACCTAACCTAACACACACACACAGTTTTTTTTCTTTTCTTTCTTTTTTTGGTGGTATAGTGTTTGTTATATATATGTATTCTAAATTCACATAAAAAAATTAATGAAGAAATAGAAATCAAATAACACACACACACACACACACACACACACATATTTTTTTTAACAACATTACCAACCAAAACTAACGTCACCAAACCAAACCTAACCTAACAAAATAAATCCTGAACAAACACACTCTAAAACTAAACAAAGCTAAACATCACCTAACCAAACCTAAACAAACACTCTAAAAACTAGAAAAAACTAGAAAAACACACACAAAAAAAAACTAAAGAAAACTAACCTCAAAAAAGAAAACAAAATAAAAACTAAACAAAACTTAACCTAACCTAACCTCCGAACCCCACAGGTCGGCGACGGCACCACCTCAGTAGTCGTGCTGGCCTCGGAACTGCTGCGGGAGGCGGAGAAGTTAGTATCGATGCGCCTCCACCCCCAGACCATCATTGCCGGCTTCCGCAGGGCCACGGACGCAGCGAGGGAGGCACTTACCGCAGCCGCCAGGGATAATTCGGCAGACCCCCAGGCTTTTAGGGAGGATCTGTTGAGGGTACGTGTGTTTGTGTGTACGTGTGTCTGTGTGTTTTGGTTTTGGTTTGTTTTGGTTTGTTTATTTTATTTTATTTTTTTATGTGTCTGTCTTGTGTGTTTGTGTGTGTGTGTCTACGTGTGTGTTTATGTGTGTGTGTGTACGTGTGTTTGTGTGTTTTGGTTTTGGTTTGTTTATTTTGATGTTTTTTTCTTTTTTTTATGTGTGTGTGTGTGTGTGTGATGAAGTTTATAAATGATGTTTTTTCTTCTGTTTATTTATTGATTTTTTTATTTGTAAATGACGTTTTGTTTTTTCTTTTTCATTTTTTCTTTTTCCGTTTTTTTTATAAATGACGTTTTTTTTCCTTTTCTTTTCTTATTTCCTTTCTTTTTCATTTTTTTCTTTTATAACCCTTACCTAACCATTTAAGAGTTTATAAATGACATTTCTTTTTTCTTTTTCTTTCCTTTTGCTTCTTTTTTTTCCTTTTTTCCTTTTTATCTTTTTTCTTCTTATTTTTCTCTCTTTTTTCCTTTTTTCCTTATTTTTTCTTTTTTTACCTTTTTTTTCCTTTTTTTCCTTTTCTATAACCCTAACCTAACCTAACCTAACCCCACAGATCGCCAAGACCACCTTAAGCTCCAAGATCCTGTCACAGCACAAGGAGTTCTTTGCCCAGCTTGCTGTGGACGCTGTGCTGAGACTGAAGGGCTCTGGAAACTTAGACGCCATTCAGATCATCAAGAAGACCGGGGGAACTCTGGGGGACTCCTTCCTTGACGAGGGTATGGGTGATGGGGAGAGAGAGAGAGAGAGAGTGTGTGTGTGTATGTGTGTGTGAGAGAGAGAGAGAAAGGAAGGTTTGTGTGTGTGTGTGTGAGATTTTTTGGGTGACTTCGGGTGAGGGTATGGGTGACGGGGAGAGAGAGAGAGAGAGAGAGAGAGAGGGAGATGGGGGGTAGGAGAGAGAGAGAGAGAGTGTGTTTTTGATATTTTGTGTGTGTGATTTTTTTATAGTGAGAGAGAGAGAGAGAGAGAGAGAGAGGGAGAAAGAGAGAGAGAGAGAGAGAGAGAAGAAAGAGAAATGAAAGAAGAGAAGAAAAAATAGAGGAAGAGAGAGAGAGAGAGAGATAAGAGAAAATATTGATGAGAGAGAAAGAGAAGGAAGAAAAAGAAAGAAAGAGAGAGAGAGAGAGAATTTGAAAGTATATAACATTTTCATTCATTAGAGAGAGAGAGAGAGAGATAGCTCTAGCAAATCATCATAAACAATCTACCAATCAAATTTCTATAACATAATTTCAACGCACCCAAAAAAAAGAAAATAAAAAAACAAACAAACTAAATCTTCAAAAAAAATAATAAATTACAAAAAACGCTCAAAAAAAAAAAAAAAATAAATAAATAAAAAAAAAAACGAAAAAACGAAAAAACTAACTTAAAAACCCCCAACACACACACAAACACGCACACACACAAACGCACACACACACACGTACACGCACACAGGTTTCATTTTAGAGAAGAAGATAGGGGTGAACCAGCCCAAACGCATAGAGAAAGCACGTATCCTTGTCGCCAACACCCCAATGGACACTGACAAGATTAAGGTGTTCGGCTCAAAGATCTCCGTCGACTCCACTGCCAAGGTGAGACCCGTGCATAGAAAGAGAGAGGGAGTGGGGTGGTGTTTGCGGTGTTTTTGGGTAAGAGAGAAAGAGAATGTTTTTTTGGTATTTTGAGAAGGAGAGAGAGAGGGGGGGGTGTTTGTTTTATGTTTGTGTATGTGTGTGTGTTTTTTGGTATTTTGAGAGAGAGAGAGAGGGTGTTTGTTTTGTGTTTGTGTATCTGTGTGTTTTTTTTTGGTATTTTGAGAGAAAGAGAGAGAGAGAGAGGGTGTTTGTTTTATGTATGTGTGTGTGTGTATGTGTTTTAGTTTGTTTAATAAAAGCAAACACACATTGACATATATATAAATTCTAATGCATCTGTGTGTGTGTGTGCGTGTGTGTGTGTGTGCGTGCGTGTGTGCGTTTGTTTTTTGCAGGTTGCCGAGCTGGAACTTGCAGAAAAGGAGAAAATGAAGGCCAAGGTTCAGCGTATATTGAAACACGACATCAATGTTTTTATTAACCGGTGAGTGTGTGTGTGTGTGTGTGTGTGTTTTGTTAAGTTTTTTTTTTTATTTTATTTATTTATTTTTTATTTATTTATGTTTTTTTCTTGTGTGTGTGTGTGTTTTGTTAATTTTTTGTTTTGTTTTATTTTATTTCTTTATTTGTGTATTTGTTTATTGATTTATGTTTTTTTTGTAGTGTGTGTGTGTGTGTGTGTGTGTGTTTGTTGTTGTTGTTATAAGTTTTTTTTTAACTTTTTGTCTTTGTTTCTTTCTATTATTTATTTCTAAGGTGTGTGTGTGTGTGTGTCAATATCTCTCTTTGTTTTATTTATTTATCTCCTTTCTTTTTCTTTTTCTTTATTTTTCTTTTCATTTCTCTCTCTTTCACCTCTGTTTTCTTTCTTTCTTTCGTTCTGCATCCTCTCTCTTTTCTTTCCTTTTCTCCCTCTCTACACCCCTAATACCTCCCTCTCTCTCTTTTTCTCTCCCCACCCCTAATCACCCTCTCTCTCTCTTCACCCCACTAATCACCCCACTATTCTCCCCATACAGTCAGCTGATCTACAACTACCCCTAATCTCTCCCTCTCTCTCTCTCCCTGTACACCCCTAATCTCTCCCTCTTTCTCTCCCTGTACACCCTTAATCTCTCCCTCTCCTCCCTCTTTTTCCCTGTACACCCCTAATCTCCCCTTCTTTCACCCCACTAATCACCCCACTATTCTCCCCACACAGTCAGCTGATCTACAACTACCCCGAGCAGCTGTTTGCCGACGCTGGTGTGATGGCCATTGAACACGCTGACTTCGCTGGCATAGAGAGGCTGGCGCTGGTCACTGGTGGAGAGATTGCGTCAACCTTCGATAGCCCTGAACTAGTCACCCTAGGCACTTGTGACTTAATTGAGGAGGTGGGGTGTGGGGTGTGGGTGGGGAGGGAAGGTGGGTGTGGTTTGGGGTGGTTAGAGTGTGTGGGGAGGGTATATATGTGGTCTGTTTTAATTTTATCTAAGGTTAGGTGGGTGTGGTTGGGGAGGGTGTGGTGTGGTTGGGGTGTTGAGGGAAGGGAGGTGTGGTTTGGGTGGGGTGAGGAGGGAATAAATGTAATCTAATTTAATTTAATCTAATCTTATATTTAACATTAGGTGTGTGTGGGGGGGTTGTGGGGGAAATATTTGTGAGAGAGAGAGAGAGAAAGAGTGTGTGTGTGTGTGTGAGAGAGAGAGGTTCTTAATATTGTGAGAGAGAGAGAGAGTGGCTGATTTTTTGATATCTTGAGAGAGAGCGAGAGAGAACGAATGAAAACCCAAATAACATCAAAATATCACAAACCTAAGTTAACACACAAAATAATATCGTCCATAAAACACACCTTTAAAAAATAAAAAAACATAAAAACCCTCAAAAACACCCCCTAACCTAACCTAAAACCCTAAACACCTAAAAAACCCAAAAAAGACATAAAAAAACCCAAAACACAAAAAAAACACGTAAAACCCCCTCAAAAAACCCCAAAAACACATAAAACCCCCCAAAACAACACCCCTAACCAAACCTAACCTAATCTCCCCACCCCACAGTGCATCATAGGGGAGGACCGCATGATCAGGTTCAGCGGGGTGAAGATGGGGGAGGCGTGTACAGTGGTGCTGCGCGGGGCCACCACTCAGATCCTGGAGGAGGCGGAGAGGTCACTGCACGACGCCCTTTGTGTCCTCACCCAGACCGTGAAGGAGACCAGGGTGGTGTATGGTGGGGGTGAGTGTTGGGGAGAGAGAGAGAGGGTGGGGTGGGGTGGGGTGTTTGAGAGGAAGGGAGGGAGAAGGGGGTGGTGTGTTTTAGAGAGGGAGAGAGAGAGAGATTGGGGGTGTGTGTTAGAGAGAGAGAAAGAGAGAGATTGGGGGTGTGTGTGAGAGAGAGAGAGAGAGATTGTGTGTGTGTGTGTTAGAGAAAGAGATTGTATATGTGTGTGTTTGTGTTAGAGAAAGAGAGAGAGAGAGAGAAATGTGTGTGTGTTTGAGATTTTGAAACAAGAGAGAGAAAAAGAAAGAAAAAGAGAGAGAGACAGAAAAAGGAAGAGAGAGAGAGACAAAAAAAGAAAGAAAGAGAGAGACAGAAAAAGGAAGAGAGAGAGAGACAGAAAAAGAAAGAAAGAGAGAGAGAGAAAAAGAAATATATATGTGTGTGTGTGTGTGTGTAAAAATAAGTGCATTAAAACATTTCAACACCCAAAAATCAAAAAACACCCAAAAACCAAAAACAACCAAAAATCAAAAAACACACCCCAAAACACTAACCTCCCCATCTCCCCATAGGCTGCAGCGAGACCCTAATGGCCAAGGCAGTGCAGGAGGCAGCATCGCACACCCCAGGGAAGGAGGCACTGGCTATGGAATCTTACGCCAAGGCACTGCTGACCATCCCTTCAATAATTAGTGACAACGCTGGGTACGACTCTGCCCAGCTGCTGTCCGAACTGAAGGCTGGACACGCGCAGGGACAAGACACGCTGGGGCTGGACATGGAGGAGGGGTGTGTGGGGTGCATGGCTAAGGTTGGCATCACCGAGAGCTACCAGGTCAAGCGGCAGGTGGTGGTGTCTGCAGCAGAGGCGGCGGAGATGATATTGAGGGTGGATAATATTCTTAAAGCCGCGCCCAGACAGAGAGGCCAAGATCAGGGACATTGTTAGGTTTTAGGGTCATTTTTGTGTGTTTTGTGTGTGTTTTTTGTTTACGTACACACACGCATGCACACGTAATATTTCTGTTGCTGGAGATGTGGTTTAAGTAGAGATTGTGTGTGTTTGTGTGTGTTTTAGTCAGGCTTTACGCACATAAACGCACACACACACTTACGTTGCTTAAAACTGTGTGTGTGTGTGTGTGTGTGTGTACTTTTCAAACCTAAAATCACACACACACACACTAAAATTTCTTTCTTTGCTGTATACACAAATGCACATACATTAAAAACATTATTAGCTGTGTGTGTGTGTAGTTTATATATCATTACTTACACACACACACACACACACACACACACACACACACACACACACACACACACACACACACACACTTTCACTGCTATTAATTAAAACCATTACTTGTATGTGTGTGTGTGTGTGTTCAGTGCATTAGTTAAACGCACACACACACACACACATACACACACACCAATAAAGAAAGAGAGAGAGAGAGAGAGAGGTAAATTTCCCTACCAAGAAGCTGTATTAACTTATGCCTTGTAACTAACACACACACACACGCACACACACACGCACACACACACACACACACACGCACACACACACACGCACACACACACACACGCGCACACACACACACACACATTAACATTATTAGCGCATCACTGAATAACATTAAAGCAAAAAAGAATTAATGAAGGAAAAAGTGTTTACAATCTCTAAGCTGAAATAAAAATCTTAATTAATGCATTTTTTTGTTTGTTTTCCTTGGAGAGAGAGAGAGTTAATAAAAAGATAAGAGAAAGAAAGATAGAGAAATTGGAGAGAGAAAAAAGATAGAATAAAGAATGGAGAGAGAGAAAAGAAAGGAGAGATAGAGAGAGAGAGAGGGTTAAAGATAGTGAGAGACAGAGAGAGAGAGAGTTAAAGAAAATAAAAAGATAGGAGAGAGTGTGTTAAAGAAAATATAGTGAGAGAAAGAGAGAGAGAGAGAACATTACGTGGGAGGGAGAGACGGCCTGAGAGAGAGAGAGAGAGAGAGAGAGAGAGAGAGGGTATAAATGTGAGAGAGAGGTGAGAGAATGGTCAGTATCCAGCCACCTGTGTGAGAGACGCCAACTCTCTCTCTCTCTCTCCCTCTCTCTCTCACTCACTTTCTTTATTTTCTCATTTTATTGTGATTTTAAATAGGTAAGTGAATATTTACAGTAGTAGTAGTAGTAGTAGTAGTAGTAGTAGTAATAGTAGTAGTAGTGGTAGTAGTAGTAGTAGTGGTAGTAGTGGTAGTAATAGTAGTAGTAGTAGTAGTAGTAGTAGTAGTAGTAGTAGTAGTAGTACTAGTATGAATTATATTATTATTACTGCTACTACTACTACTACTAATACTAATACTAATACTACTACCATTATTATTATTATTATTATCATTATTATTATTATTATTATTATTATTATTATTATTATTATTATTATTATTATTATTATTATTATTATCAAATCTTTTTTTATAACATAACTATAAATAAAACAAGAAAAAAAAGAAGAGAAAGAGAAAAAAACTTGTCTGAACACACACACATACAGACACACAGACAGACACACACACACACACACACACACACACGTACACACGCACACACACTTTGACCTTGGAATCCACTGTGTCTCTCTCTCTCTCTCTCTCTCTCTCTCTCTCTCTCTCTCTCTCTCTCTCTCTCTCTCTCTCTCTCTCTCTCTCTCTCTCGTTTTCATTCATTCATTCATTTTTCTTATTCTATTTTCTTTTTTCCCCCTCTTCCTCTTCTTCCTCCTCTTCATCTTCCTCCTCCTCTTCTTCCCTTTTTTCCACCTATTTTTCGTTCAATTCCAAGAAATTCCAACATTCCAACATAAACATAACACATCCTTCATCAACGCATTCCCACTCATTCCCACCCTAAAACCTCTATTCCAACCTCAAAATCACCCACAATTCCTGAAAAAAACCCAAAATCTTCATAACATTCCTTTTTTCACCTCTTTCACCTTCGATTCCAAGAAATTCCAACATTCCAACATAAACACATCCTTCATCAATACATTCCCACTCATTCCCACCCAAAACAACCCCATTCCAACCTCAAATCCACCCACAATTCCAGAAATCCCACAAGACCACCAGCGCCAAAATATACGACCATCCTTCCCCTACACCAAGAGCTCGCCCCGCCCCATTCCAGCCCCGCGCCGTTCCCGCCCCGTCCACGGCCTCCTTCTCGGCTAACATGGCTGGAATGGTCACTCTGGAATCGCTGGACGTCAAGTGTGGAAGGACTGGAATGAATGTGGAGGTGAAATTCAATGGGGTGTTCCCTGGGGTGGTGTACTCAAAGGGCTACTTTCGGGACCCCTCCTGTTTGTACGTCACGGAAAGGGACCCCAGATCTGATGTCTATAAGTAAGTTTATTTAGGGTGTTTTAAGGTGTTTTTTGGGGTGTTTTATCTTGTTTTTATTCAATTTTTGGGGTGTTTTTATATATTTAAGTTAGTTTGGAGGTGTTTTTTATGTTTAAGTTTGTTTTTTAGGGTTTTTTCTTGTGTTTTTCGATTTTGGGGATGTTTTTATATGTTTAGGTTGATTTTTCAGGGTTTTTCTTGTGTTTTATCAGTTTTAGGGGTGTTTTTTCATATTTCTTTCATTATTATTACTATTGTTGCTATTCTCTCTCTCTCTCTCTCTCTCTCTCTCTCTCTCTCTCTCTCTCTCTCTCTCTCTAGAACAATGATATTGCAACAAATGAGAAAATTACAGTACATTAGACAAAGAATAAAACAATACCTCTCTCTCTCTCTCTCTCTCTCTCTCTCTCTCTCTCTCTCTCTCTCCTACATAATGTCTTTTTCCTTCTCTCTTTCTCTCGCTCTAATGTAAAAGACACACTCTCTCTCTCTCTCTCTCTCTCTCTCTCTCTCTAACGGTTGCAGTGAAGGTTAATAGGATGAGAGAGGGGACAACAGGTCTGATGGAGCTGGTCAAGGGGTCACAGAGGTCACTTAAGCCATGGGGTCAAGGGAAGAGGAGGAGGAGGAGGAGGGGGAGGAGAGAGAGAGGGAGTGGTTAGTTGGGTTTTTATCTATTATCATTATTATTTTTGTTTCTATTTTTGTTTTCTTTGTCAGGTCTCTCTCTCTCTCTCTCTCTCTCTCTCTCTCTCTCTCTCTCTCTC
>JAHFWG010000959.1:21513-32414 GCA_020233015.1 Callinectes sapidus | reverse complement strand
TCTCTCTCTCTCTCTCTCTCACACACACACACACACGCACACATAAGCACACACTTAATCTTGGTGTGCGTGCGTGTGTGTGTGTGTGCGCGCGTGTGTGAAAGTTCTGAAACTAACGAGAAATGTCTGAACGTTCACACACACACACACACACACACATACATAAAAAAAAAAAAAAAAAAAAAAAATCCTATCTAAACCAATTCCAATACAAGCCATCAAGATCAAGATTAAGACGTCCATCACTTGACCTACCACCACCACCACCACCACCACCTCTACTACCACTATCATTGTAAACAAGAACACGCATCACCATCGTCATCATCAGCATCGTTACAAGGGACACACTAGACAGGCTAAACATTGCAATAAAGCCAGTGTTCTTAGATGAGGTTAATAATAATAATAATAATAATAATAATAATAATAATAATAATAATAATAATGAATAAAATAATAAATAAATAGATAAATAGACGAAGAATGAGTGATTGGGAAGATATTATAGTAGTAATAGGAATGTTGTTGTTATGCCTTACCACACACACGCACGCATGCACACACACACACATACACACACACACACACACACACACCAGTATAACATTATATTACAGTTCGTTCATCGATAATGCAATACATCTATAATATGATACAGAACATCGAAATACACAGCAGAAAAGAGAGAGAGAGAGAGAGAGAGAGAGAGAGAGAGAGAGAGAGAGAGAGAGAGAGAGAGAGAGAGAGAATTTTTAGGCTGAAGAAGAAATAGAGGAAGAGGAAGAGGAGGAGGAGAAAGAACAACATATCTTTTATACTTTTGCATTCTCTCTCTCTCTCTCTCTCTCTCTCTCTCTCTACGAATTTTAGTCTATAGCTACTTAACACACACACACACACACACACACACACACACACACACACACACAGTTTTATAAGGTACTGAGAGAGAGAGAGAGAGAGAGAGAGAGAGAGAGAGAGAGAGAGAGAGAGAGAGAGAGAGAGAGAGAGAGAGAGAGAGAGAGAGGAACAGGTAAGACACACACACACACACACACACACACAGACACAGACACACACACACACACACACACCAACAACAACAACAACAAGATTAAAACAACAACAATGACAACACTGCGGCGGCGGCGGACACAATGCACACACACACACACACACGCACACGCACACACACATACATACAGACAGACAGACAGACAGACAGACATCTACTACAGCGTACAATAGTTGAGGTGGCAATGTTGCTTTAACTATTATCTATTTCACCTTCACCATTTTATTTATTTATTTTTTTTTTGTTTGGTAAACTTGTTTGTTTGTTTTTTGTTCGTTTGTCTTCAATTTTCGTTTTTGTTATTCTTTTCGCTTCATTTTCGTCTTCTTTCACATTTTCTCTTTACTATTTTTATCTTTATTTATTTTTCTAACATTTCTTTCCTAATCTTTGTTTTCTTGTCTTCTTTTTCCTTCTTTATTCCTTGTCACATCATCATCATCATCATCTCTCTCTCTCTCTCTCTGTTCATTTTTTGCCTATCTTCTTCAATTATCATAAACTTTCTCTCTTCCTTATTTGTCATTCATTTTCTTCTCTCTTTGTATCCTATCTTTCTTCATCTCACTTCCTTCTTCATTTATTTGCTATCTCTTTTCTCTCTTCCTTCTTTTCTTTATCACATCTCTCTCTCTCCTCTCTTTCTTATTAATCTTTCTTTCCCTTATCTACAAAATCATCTTCTTTCTCTCTCTCTCTCCTATCTTTCACTCAATTTCTTTCTTCTTCCTTATTTGCTAACTTGTGTTTCCTCTCTTCCTTATATATTATTTTCTTTATCAAATCTCTCTCTCTCTTATTAATCTTTCTTTCCCTTATCTACAAAATCATCCTTTCTATCTCTCTCTCTTTCACTCATTTCATTTTCTAATTCCTTCTATTCTCAGTCTTTTCTTTACATCCTCTCTTCCTTATCAATCTTTCTATTCCCTACTAAACCACTCAATCTTTCTATCAAGCTGGGAGAATTAATAAGATATTTCTCCCTCTATATTCAATCCTATGTATTCAGACCAGCTATTACTGAGGACAATATTCAGAAACACTCCACTATTTTCCAAGGCCACAGAGAGCACAAGTTGGGATTACTAAGGGTGTTTCTCCTGTCAATGATACAGTAACCTTATCAATTTGTCACTGGAACCACAAAAAACATCCTTGAAAACTTATATCACTTAAACATGAGCCTTATGAAACAGAGGTGAAATGTTTATAAGGGTGTTTCTCCTGTCAATAATACAATAACCTTCTTCATTTGTCACTAGAACCACAAAAAACACCCTTGAAAAACTAGTATCACTTGAACAGAAGCCTTTTGAAATGGTGGTGGTGGTGGTGGTGGTGCAGTGGTGTGTTTCTGCATATATTGTCCAGTCTTTCCCAATATGTCACTGTGGCTAATATTGAGACTTCCTCCTGCTGCTGTTGTTGTTAAGTTTGACTGCATCTTAGTTCATTTATGTGCTGTTGCTTTACCTATTAATGAGTTGTTGTTATTTAAGGTTTTAGTTGGAGTGACAGGGAAGGAAGAAGTGGTAAAGATTCTCTCTCTCTCTCTCTCTCTCTCTCTTTCTACACATTTTTTCTCTCTTTTCATATCTTCTCTAATAGTTAAAGTACTTTCATACATTCTTAACTGGCCTATAACTTAACTCTCTCTCTCTCTATCTCTTCATATTTTTTCCCTCTTTCTATATCTTCTCTAATAGTTACAGTTCTTTCATACATTCTTAACTGGAATATAACTTGACTCTCTCTCTCTCTCTCTCACAGAAATTAATCTCCCAGTCTCTTAACCTAACCTAACCTAACCTAACCTGCAAGACAACAACACACCCCCATAAACAAAATAAACGCATTAACATATTAACTCAAAATACTACAGTTTCCAAGTTTACCTGTAGTTTATGATTGAGTTTACTTCTTTTTTAAATAATACAAAAAAATATTCTTCTAAAACTTGGTGAATAAGTTAGAAAGATAAAAAAAAAGGTTTCATATATTTTTGGAATGTTTGATGTTATTTGTTTAGTTTAGTTATTGGTACTGAATCTCTTAAGTTTGATAGTGGTGTGGTTTTAATTACAGGAAACGTTCTTCTGTTCATTTGGTTAGGTTAGGTTAGGTTAGTTTATTTGGCCGTTTACCGCTGTTAGGTTAGGTTAGGTTATCTTCAAATTTCTCCATTTTGTTTTGATCGTCTTTGTTTTGTTGCTTTCCGTCTATAAATTTCCGTTTCCGATCGATAATTTCTCTTCTGGTCATTGCAATAAGAGTCATTTCGTTCAATTATCTCCGTTTTGTTTGATAATCTTCGTTCTATCCATTTCTGTTAAAAAAAGTTCCGTCTTCAACCAATAATTTCTCTTTCTTTTTCGTTCAATTATCTCTGTTCATCCATTACACCAGTTCACTCAATCTGCTTTGCCTTCTGTTCTATATTCAACCTTCCATTTTCTTCTCTTTTCTCTATCCAACTTCCATTTCCGCTCTTTCTTTATTCAATCTCCATTTTCTGCTCCATTTCGCTGGTTATCATGCAATCCACAACTATCTTCATCTTTATAATACACCCTTTTATTCCTTCTATCCATCTATCTATGCTATGTTTACTCTACTATATTAATCCTCTCTTCTATCCAAGTGTCTGTTCTATTCACACTTATCTTTCTGTCTATCACAAAATCTATTCCATTCTGTCAATCTTTTGTCTCAGTAATGGTGTTGATATTTCACTGTTCTGTTGAGGGTTGAATAAGTGTTACATCTTGTCCTTCTCTTTCAATCTATCACAAAAATCTACTCTACCCAGCCAAACATATCATTCCATTTTACCATCTCAGTCATTCTCTTTCTTATCTTGTTATTCTTCCATTAAGTTAAGCATTGAATAAGTGTTACATCTTTTCTCTCAGTCTATCACAAAAATCTACTCTACCCAGCCAAACATCATTCTATTTACCATCTCAGTCATTCTCTTTCTTATCTTGTTATCTTCCATTAAGTTAAGCATTGAATAAGTGTTACATCTTTTCTCTTTCAATCTATCACAAAAATCTACTCTACCCATCCAAACATATCATTCCATTTTACCATCTCAGCCATTCTCTTTCTTATCTTGTTATTCTTCCATTAAGTTAAGCATTGATACCCAAACAAACATATCATTCCATTTACCATCTCAGCCATTCTCTTCCTTATTTTACCATTGTTCTGTTGAGTTAGGCATTGAATCTGTGCTCTGTGCCATCTGCCATCATATGTACCACTGTTCTGTTGGATATCCAGACCAGTTTTGGCAGTCGCTGAGGGTTGAGACGCACGATGTCTGGCAAGGGGACTGTTGAGAAGGTCTTGGTGCATTTAGTCTGTGAGGCGCCCAGACCAAACATGCCTGATGATGTCTGTGGGGGGGGGAAGTTAGGTTAGGTTAGGTTAGGTTGAGGAAAGGAAAGGTGGGATTAATGGCCACACTCTGTACTATTTTAACCCCTTCAGTACTACTACTGGGTGACACATTTTGATCTTGAGTTTTGGGTGTGATTAGACGCTTTTATTGCCATTAGGAAGGGTGTGTGGAGGTGACAACATTAATGGCCACACTCTATACTATTTCAACCCCCACAGGATTTTCTGAAGGTGTGGAAAAGTGACAAATAATAAGCTGAATAAATAAGAAAAAATGCCTCCCAGCACTGAAAGAGTTAAACTTCTTATCCTATACATTCATACACTGATGAAGTCACTGTATACATCCCCACAGCTTGACATACATAACTGACCCTTAATATGATGCAAGGATGTCAAATACCTCCTGACTTCTCACAAATTAATAATGTTCAATGCCTCCAAGACCTAATTCCTCCCTCTCTATCCCTTCTTCCTCAATGACACTCAACTGTACCTCCCTCCCTTCTATAATAAACATTCCTGCTTCTGCATTACCACCTCCCTGTGACCTGAAATCATTGAGGAAAGTTACGAGGCTTAGTTTTAATGGGTGTATTAATATGGATTTTGAAGTAACTTTTCCTTAAGATGCATTAGTAGTCTTAAAATGCATGTTAACTTTGAGAAATTGGTGGTGTACTTAAGTCATTATCTCATCAGCAGCTTAAAGTTTACTGGTGATAAGACACAGCAACCTAACCTAACCTAACCTAACCTAACCTAGCCTAACCTAACCTAACCTAACCTAGAGAAACAAGAACGAAAAATAAATCAAATAAATCAAATAAATAAGTGAAATAACAGACTAAACACTGCACAAACTAAATATTGCAAAGACAAGGCTAGCTATATAAGAAGTAAACACAAGTATAAACAAACTGTATACCTTATGTCTCCTAGAATTGTAATATAGCATGAAGATTTGATAATTGCGTCTAATTCATCATAAAGATTAGAATAGTGTATGTATGTGTGTATGTAGTTAGATTACGCACACACACACACACACACACATCAACTAAATAAAATCATCAAATATACCACCCACTTTTTTACGCCTTTCTAACAAAACACACAAAAAACATCATAAAACAGCAACACACTTACCTGCCAGAATGAGAGCTTGTTTTCACCCATAGAATAGGAAGCCAGGTACTTTCCGTCTGGCGAGAAACTGACGGCTGTGATGGCGGTGGTGTGGGCCGGGATCAGCTGTGGGGAGGGACGGGGGTGGTGTGTGTCAGGGAGAATATTAACGTCACTGGGTATTGCGGTAGAAATGTTACTGATAGGGAGTAATTGAGGGAGTTAATGAGTGAGGGATAGGTAAAGGAAGGAAATAGAAGAGTGATAAGATAAGATAAAAGAAAGATAAAAGAAGAAAATAGTGAAAAGAAGAGTGAAAGATTAAAGAAAATTAGTGAAAGATAAAGAAAATAGGAGTGAAAAAGTAAAGAAATTGATAATGAAAAAGAAAATGATGGTGAAAGGTTAGGAAAATAGTGAAAGATTAAGGAAACAATGGAAAAAGATAAAGAAAACAATAGTGAAAAATGAAGAAAACAATAGTGAAAGATAGAGAAAAAGAGAAACTGAGGATTGAAATGAATAAATGAATAAGAGAGAGATTTAGAATGCAAGAAAGGATAAGAAAAAAATTAAGGAAGAGATTTAGAAAGTGAAAGAAAAAAAATAAATAAATAAAAGTTAACGATTGAGATAAGGAAATTAAATCTATTGAATGAAAATAATGAAAAAGAAAAAAAAACAATTAACAAAAAAACACAGAGAAAGAAAAAAAGAAAAAAAAAAGAAGTTAACAATCGAGAGAAAGGAATTAAATCTTTTGAATGAAAATAATGAAAGAGAAAAAAAAAAACAATTGACAAAAAACACACAAACAAAAAAAGAGATTTAGAGATTGAAGAAAAAAAACGAAAACAAAAATTAAAATAACAATTGAAAGAAGGGAACAAAAAACAAGAAAAGAAAAAAAACACAGAAACAAAACAAGAGATTTAGAGAAAGAAAGAAAAATAAATAAATAAAATAAATAAAAGTGAACAATCGAAAGAAGGAAACAAAAAATAACGAAACAGAAAAAACACAAACAAAAAAAAGAGATTTAGAGAAAGAAAGAAAAATAAATAAATAAAATAAATAAAAGTGAACAATCGAAAGAAGGAAACAAAAAATAACGAAACACAAAAAAAAACACACAAACACACACAAACACACACACACACCTACCTGACACTTAGAAGCCCGCAGCTCATACATAGCTATAGCCCCGTTCTTGGCCCCGGTGGCAATGCGGCGGGTGTGGGGGCAGTGGGACACCTGGGGGAAGCCGCAGATTGACGGGAACACCTCATTCAGACCCCGACTCTTGAGGTGGCCCGAGTCTACACAGTGAAGGATTATGTCCATTACCTGAAGGAGGGGGTGAAGGAGGGAGAGAGAGAGGGAGAGGGAAAGGGAGAGTATTATAGTGAGGTGTTAGAAAGAAATGAGAGAAAATAAAGAGAGAGAATGAGAGAGAAAGAGAGAGAGAGAGAGTGTTTTATGGTGTGGTGTTAGAAAGAAATGAGAGAAAAATAAAGAGGAAATGAGAGAAAAATAAAGAGAAAGAGAATGAGAGATGAGAGATAAGAGATGAGAGATGAGAGATGAGAGAGAGAGAGAGAGAGAGAGAGAGAGAGAGTATTAGTCATCATACACAAAACACCCCAAAAAACCTAAACTAAACACAATTAACATAAAAAACACACATATAGAAATAGACAAGAATGAAATTGAACAAAAAAAACAAACAAACAGCAGCAGCAGACATATTGCCCCTCCCCCTAATCTTAATACACCCCTGAAAAAAAACACTAAATAAATAATCACAAAAACAAAACAAAAAATAGATTAATAAACAACCCAACCTTCCCCATAAGATCAATGATAGGAAACGAAAAAAAAAAAAAACACACAAATACAAATAAAAAGATTAATAAAAAACCTAACCTAACCTAACCTAATCTTATTTTGCCTCCACTCTAAGGTTCATGATATCAAATGAAAAAAAATATCACACACAAAAAAATAATAATAAAATAAATAAAATAATAATAATAATAAAATAAACCTAACCTAACCTAACCTCCACTATAAAAACACAAATAATAACAAATAATAACAATAATAAAATAATAATAATAAGAAACCCTAACCTAACCTAACCTAACCTAAATATTACTTCAACCATAAGATCCATAATATGAAATGAAAAAAAATCACACACACACAAAAAAAAATAAATAAAAACTAACTTAAACTAACCTAACCTAACCCAAATCTTAACCATAAAATCAATAATATGAAATGAAAAAAATCACACACAAAAAAAATAAGATAAAATAATAAAAACAACTAACCTAACCTAACCTAACCTAACCTAACCAAACTTAAGTCTTACCTCCACCATAAGATCCATGATATGACACCGTTTATGCACAATCAAGTACTCCATGACGCGTAAAATCTCCGTTTTGGCGCGGTGTAGTACTGTGTTGTGAATATTTAGCTGTAGACTCTGCGCGTTCTGCTGTAGTGCGTTAAACCGAGCCACCTCCCTAGCCATGGTGGTGATGAAGGCAGGGGGGCGGGCCTCGGCGATCAGGGTGAGTGCGTTGGAAGCGGTGCGGCAGGTGTCGGCCTCGGGGATCAGTGGTAGGCCGTATTTCATGCTGTGGGGGTGTTACGTTAGGTTAGGTTAGGTTAGGTTAGGTTAAATAAATAAATAAATGAATAGGTTAGGTTAAGTAAATAAATAAATAGATAAATAAATAGATAAAAGGTCAGTGATAGGCTGTATTTCATGGTGTGGGGTGTGTTACGTTACGTTAGGTTAGGTTAGGTTAAGTTAAATAAATAAATGAATATATGAATGAATGAATGAATAAATAGATAAATAAATAAATAAAAGATCAGCAGTAGGCCATATTTCTTGTTACGTTAGGTTAGGTTAGGTTAAATAAATAAATAAAAGAATAAACAAGTAGGTTACGTTAAATAAATAAATAAATGAATGAATGAATGAATAAATAGATAAATAAATAAATAAATAAAAGATCAGTGGTAGGCTGTATTTCATGTTGTTGGGGTGTTAGGTTAGGTAAAACAATGAAAAAAATAATAAATACAAAAAAAGGAGTAAATTATATGGTGTGGGGTTTGTCACTTTAGGTTAGGTTAGGAAAAACAATGAGAAAATAAAAGTTAAAACAAAATAAAGAAAAATACTAAAAGAAAGTAAAGAAAAATATAGAAAAGTAAAAAAAAAAGATTAATAGGTTAGGTTAAGTTAGGAAAAGATAACAAAAAACAAAGAAAAGACAGAACGAAAGAAGAAAAAAACAAAAGGAAGGAAGAAACAGAAAAATAGTAAAGAAGAAAGTGAAGAAAAAGAAGAAAAAATATAAAGAAGGAAAACAAGAAAGAAGGATGAATTATATTAGCATCTTTATAACCCCCCCTCTCTCTCTCTCTCTCTCTCTCTCTCTCTCTCTCTCTCTCTCTCTCTCTCTCTCTCTCTCTCTCTCACCTGGGTGCAAGACGGTCAGTATCAGCACAGAAATCAAGTAGAGCAAGCAACACCTGTAAGAAAAAGAGTTAATTAAAAAGAGGAAAACAGGTAATTATTCTCTCTCTCTCTCTCTCTCTCTTTCTTTCTGCTATCAAACTTTCTAAACTAATCTTTTTTTTCTCTCTCTCTCTTTTCCTACTCTCAAACACTTTAAATTAATCCTCTCTCTCTCTCTCTCTCTCTCTCTCTCTCTCTCTCTTTCACCTTGGCCACATTGAAAAAGAACTCCCAGTGTATAGAGGAAAAAAATAAACAAAATAAACACATTCTCTCTCTCTCTCTCTCTCTCTCTCTCTCTCTCTCTCTCTCTCTCTCTCTTTGTCTGTCTGTCTGTCTATCTGTCTGTGTGTCTATCTGTCTATCTGTCTCTCTGTCTCTATCTCTCTCTTTGTCTGTTTGTCTGTTTGTCTCTCTCTCTCTCTCTCTCTCTCTGTCTCTCTCTCTCTCTCTCTCTCCCTCTCTCTCTCACCTTGGCCACATCGAGGTAGGGCTCCCACACAGGAAAGCCTCGGCCAATGAGATCTATGGCAGCGCGGCGCAGGGGGTTGTGGGCTGGCAGCTTGGAGCCAGGGGGGGCCAGCACCAGGTATGCCAGAGCCTTGCCTGGGGGGGGGAGGGGAGGGGGAAGGGGTGTTAGTGTGTGTGTTAGTGTGTGTGTTAGTGTGTGTGTTCTAATATTTTTGTGTGTGTGTGTTTTATGGAGTGTTCTTTCTATTTTTGTGTGTGTGTGTGTGTGTTAATGTGTGTGTTATGAAGTGTTCTTTCTATATTTCTGTGTGTGTGTGTGTGTGTTATGGAGTGTTCTTTTTATATTTTTGTGTGTGTGTGTGTCTGTGTGTTATGAAGTGTTCTCTCTATATATTTCTGTGTGTGCATGTGTGTGTGTGTTTTATGAAGAATTCTCTCTATATATTTCTGTGTGTGTGTGTTATGAAGTGTTCTCTCTATATATATTTCTGTGTGTATGTTAGTGTGTGTGTGTGTTAGTGTGTTAGTGTGTTATGAAGTGTTCTTTCTATATTTCTGTGTGTGTGTGTGTTATGAAGTGTTCTCTCTATATATATTTCTGTGTGTGTGTGTGTGTTAGTGTGTTATGAAGTATTCTCTCTATATTTCTATCTGTCTATCTCTCTCTGTTTATTTTTGTTAAGGTGTTCTGAAATGCTTTGCTCTCTCACCACCACTGTTTTTCAAGGCTACAGAGATGACTAGTGTGGTTTTCAAGAGTGTTTCTCCTGTTAATAATGGAGAAATCATGTCACTCTGCCTCTAGAACTATAAAAACACCCTTGAAAACCCACGTCACTTCAACTAGAGCCTTTTTAAGAGTGTTTCTCCAGTTAATAATATGGAAATGTTGTCACTAACCTAACCTAACCTAACTAAATCTTTTGAACCTCTATAAACGTCTTACAGCCTTTTTAAACTCTATCTTCAACCTAACCTAACGTACTCTAACCTACTCTAACCAAACCTAACCTAACCTACTCTAACCTACTCTAACCAAACCTAACCTAACCTACTCTAACCAAACCTAACCTAACCTACTCTAACCAAACCTAACCTTACCTACTCTAACCTACTCTAACCAAACCTAACCTAACCTACTCTAACCTACTCTAACCAAACCTAACCTAACCTAACCTAATGAAACCTAACCTACCCTATTTCTTTCCTAAAAAAACAAAAACAAAATCAAAACAACTAAAAACATCCTTAAAACACCCATAAAACACCCTA
>JAHFWG010000959.1:14013-19013 GCA_020233015.1 Callinectes sapidus | reverse complement strand
TTCTTCTTGTTTCTCTCTCTCCTCCTCCTCCTCCAACACAAACATAAACACATTTCCTTCCCTCCCTCCATCCCTAACCTAACCTAACCTAACCTAACCTAACACCCCCATACCATCCCTAACCTAACCTAACACCCCATACCTCCTGACAGCGGTCCTGCCAGCGCCGTGCCAGGATCTCCACCATGGGCGGCTGGTAGGAGGGTGCGCCAGCGGCCGTCACACAGTCCGGCAACAGTACGGTGTGTAGGGCAGTGAGTGTCGACCAGCCTTGCTTAATTATCGACTGCTGCTTGCTAAACTCGTCCTCTCCGCTGCTGCTGCTGCCTCCCCCCATGGTGCTGTTGGCTTTGGAGTTTTGGCTGTGGGGGGGTTTCGTTAGGTTAGGTTAGGTTTGTCTTTTTTGTTTTGTTTTGTTATGTTTTTTTATTGTTTAGTTTTGGTTTGTTTATCTTTTTGTTTTGTTTACATTTAGTTTCGTTTTGTTATGTTTCGTTTTTGTCTTATGTTTTTTTGTTTTCTTTTGTCTTTTTGTTTTGTTTTGTTTTGTTTTATTATGTTTTGTTTTGCCTTATTTATCTTTTTTTGTTTACATTTCATTTAGTTTTGTTATGTTTTGTTTTGTTTGTTTGTTTTATTTTGTTCTGTTACATTTTTTTGTTTAGTTTTGTTAGGTTAGGTGGTGGTGGTGGTGGTAGTGGTGGTAGTATCAATGATGAAGAGGATATTACATCATTTCAAATCAATAACAATAATAATAGTAATAATAATAATAACAACAACTACAAACACTCTCTCTCTCTCTCTCTCTCTAACACAAACACTATACATAACTAATAGAAGATACACATTTTAACTCTTTCACTGTTATTTGCTCCATCTCTCCTTAATAAACACTCTACAACACTTTGACTCACCCCATAGTTACCTGAAATCATTAAATCAAGTAAAAATAGCAAAAATATACCCTTTTTTTCATACATTCCTTCCTTCAAAGATGCTAATAAAATATCTCATGCATTGGTGGTAATATTGTTAATTATCCCACAGTTAAAGAGATAAACAACAGAAGAAACATGAATAATAATATAAATTCATGTCTTTTTACTATAAGTTTTTTTTGACACACCCTCTCTCTCTCTCTCTCTCCCTCTCTCTCTCTCAGGCTTACATGTAGTTCTTGCGTCTTCTTTCTTGTTCAGGGATGAGTGTGGCTGCGTTCATGTCCTGCAGAGTATTGGCCACCGACACCAGGGCCAGCAGGTGGTGTGTGGTGAGGGCCGGCGACACCTCCCAGTGCCCGCGACCTGTGAATACCTGAAGGAGGAGGAGGTTAGGTTAGGTTAGGTTAGGTTAGAGATGAGATGAGATGAGATAAGGTAAGGTATGGTATGGTTAGGTTAGGTTAGGTTAGGTTAGGTTAGGTATGGTTAGGTTTGGTATGGTTAGGTTAGGTTAGGTTAGGTTAGGTATGGTTAGGTTAGGTTTGGTATGGTTAGGTTAGGTTAGGTTAGGTTAGGTTAGGTTAGGTATGGTTAGGTTAGGTTAGGTTAGGTTAGGTGAGGTTAGGTTAGGTTAGGTTAGGTATGGTTAGGTTAGGTATGGTTAGGTTAGGTTAGGTATGGTTAGGTTAGGTTAGGTGAGGTTAGGTTAGGTTAGGTTAGGTTAGGTTAGGTATGGTTAGGTTAGGTTAGGTTAGGTTAGGTGAGGTTAGGTTAGGTTAGGTATGGTTAGGTTAGGTTAGGTTAGGTATGGTTAGGTTAGGTTAGGTTAGGTTAGGTGGTGGTGGTGGAGGTGAAGGAAGAGGAGGAAATGGAGGAGGAGGAGGACGAGGAGGAGGAGGAGGATAAAAACATACAAATATATACACACACACACATACAGTCTCTCTCTCTCTCTCTCTCTCTCTCTCTCTCACACACACACACACACACACTATCCTTTCACAATATGTACAAACAAACACATTCTTTCTCCCTCACACACACACACACACACACACACGCACACACACACACACACACACACACGCACACAAACACACACTTTTATTCCACCCCACACACAGACACACACTCTCTCTCTCTCTCTCTCTTCCTCACACACATACACACACACTCTCTCTCTCTCTCCCAAACACACACACATACACACACTCTCTCTCTCTCCCACACACACAAACACTCCCTCACCCCTCCCCCCCCTGATGGGTACCTGGGTGAGGTGTTCCAGCTGTATCATCTCGAGGGGCAGCTCCGAGGCCAGCTCCGGGGGGATGGTCATGGGGGGCATCTCGGAGGGGCGGACAGGGTGCCACGTCGGCATAAACAGTGACATGTACCCTAAGGAAATGTTAGGTTAGGTTAGGTTAGGTTAGGTTTTTATTTTTTTATTTTTTTTTTTTTTTAAGGTTAGGTTATATTTTTTTATTTACTTTTTTTTAAGGCTAGTTTTTATATTTTTTCATTTATTTTTTTTACGGTTTGGTTAGGTTAGGTTTGATTTATTTATTTTATTTTTTTTTTTTTTTAAGGTTTGTTTAAGTTAGTTTCTTTTCTTTTTCCTTAAAAACACTCTTGAAACATCCTAAACAAAATAAAAAACACCTTTAAAAAAACACAAACACCCTAAAAACACCCTAAACAAAATAAAACACCTTAAAAACACCCTAAACCCACTAAAACACCCTTAAAACACCCTAAACAAAACTAAACACCCTTAAAAAAACACAAACAAAATCAAAACATCCTAAAAACACCCTAAAGCAAATAAAACACCCTTTAAAAAACACAAACAAAATCAAAATACCCTTAAAAAACACAAACAAAACCAAAACACCCTTTTTAAAAACACCCTAAACAAAACTCACACCCTAAAAACACCCTAAAACAAATAAAACACCCTTAAAACACCCTAAACAAAATCAAAACACCTAAAAACACCCATAAAACATCCTAAAAACACCCTAAACCAAATAAAACACCCTTAAAACATCCCAAACATAATTAAACACCCTAAAAACACCCTGAAACCCACCAGACTTGGAGATGAGGCCATAGGAGACAGGCACCCTGGGTTTGAGGAGTCCCAGGATATGCTAAATGAAAACACCCTTAAAACACCCCTATAAAAAACACAAACAAACTCAAAACACCCTTAAAAAAACACAAACACCCTAAAAACACCCTTAAACCCACCAGACTTGGAGATGAGGCCATAGGAGACAGGCACGCGGGGTTTGAGGAGTCCCAGGATATGTTCGCAGGTGTGGTCCAGTGCTTGGTCCAGTCCCCACGAGTGCAGCAGTGACATCAGCATCTGTCCTATCTGCAGAGTCTGGGCTGTCACGTCCAGGTGGCGGGGAATCTGTACCCTGCTGCTGCTGCCGTCTGTAGCAGGGTGAGGACAGGGTGATGACAGGGTGATAACAGGGTGATGTGAGGGTGTTAGGGTGCTTGAATAAGAGTGTAGGGTGATGAGGTGTTTAAAAAGTGTGTGAGGGGGTGTTAGGGTGATTAAATAAGGGTGTAGGGTGATTAAATAAGGGTGTAGGGTGATGGGGTGTTAGGGTGATTAAATAAGGGTGTAGGATGATGGGGTGTTAAATAAGGGTGTTAGGGTGATTAAATAAGGGTGTAGGGTAATGGGGTGTTGAAAAGGGTGTAGGAGGATGTTAGGGTGATTAAATAAGGGTGTTAAGGTGATTCGGTGGTGGTTAAAAGGGTGTTGTAGGGTGTGAGGTGGCCAAAACAATGTAGGGTGATGAGAGGGTGTAAAAAAAGGGTGTAGGGTGAACTAGGGTGATTTTTGGGTGATGATGGGTGAATGAGGTGATTAAAAGGGTGTTATAGTGTGTGAGGTGGCAATTACAGTGTAGGGTGAAGATTAGGGTGCAAAAAAGGGTGAATTAGGGTGAATTAGGGTGATTGAAGATGCATAGGGTGATTAATATAGTATTTGGAAAGGGTGTAAGGGTGATAAAGAAATAATAGGGTGTTTAAATGTGTGTAGGGTGAAGTAGGGTGGATAACACACACACACACACACATACACACACACACACACACACACACACACACACACACACACACACACACATTTCTGGAATATAAACATACAAATTAATATAGAAAAACAACATTAAACATTAAAAAACATAGATAAATAAATAAGTAAATAAAATAATAGATAAAAATAAGGAGTAAACTAGATAAATAGAAAAAGAAAGACATGCATAGATAGAAAGAGAAAAAGAATAAAGGAAAAAAGAAAATAGAGAAAATAAAAGACATGCATACAAATAAATGGAAAGAAAGATAGAAAAAATAAATAATAAATAAAACAAAGCAAAAAATAGAGAAATAGAGAAAACAAAGCAAAAATAGGAAAAAAAGAAGAAAAAACATGCATGCATACAGACAGACAGACAAAGAGAAATAAAAAATAAAAAATGAAAATAAAAGCAAAAGGAAAGAACAAAGAAAAAAAATCTGCAAAAAAAAGGAAAAAAAAAGCAAAAAGAAAAAAAAACAAAGCATAAAAAGCAAAAACTGCAAAAAACAAGGAAAAAAACAACAAAAAAAGCAAAAACAAAGCAAAGCAAACAAAAAAAAGAAAACAAAGAAAAAAAAGAAAAAAAAGAAAGAAAGAGAAAGACAAGCACAAAAAAAGCAATAAAACAGACATGCAGACAGACATGCATACAGACAGACAGACAGACAGACAGACAGCAAAAATGAAAAAAAAAAAAAAAAATAGAGAAAGCAAATAAAAATAAAGAAAAAAAATAGAGAAAGCAAAAAAAATAAATAAAAAAATAAAAAAATGAAAAGAAAAATAAAGAAAGAAAACCACAAAAAAAGCAATAAAACAGACAGGTGGACATACAGACAGGTGGACATACAGACAGAAGGGTAGATACAGTAAAAAAAAAAAAAAGAAAGAAAAAGAAAAAAAAAAGGAAAAAGAAAGGAAAAAAGAGACAAGCACAAAAAAAGCAA
>JAHFWG010000959.1:9638-12138 GCA_020233015.1 Callinectes sapidus | reverse complement strand
AAAATAAAACACCCTTAAAACAACACAAACAAAATTGAAACACCCTTAAAAAAACACACACACACCTTTCTCCTCCCTAACTCTTTTCCTGCCTCCCTAACTTAACCTAACCTAACCTAACCTAACCTAACCTAACCTAACGAAACATCACCAAAAATAACCTAATCTAACCTAACCTACCCTAAACCTAACCAAACCTAACTAAACCTAACCTAACCTAACTAAACCTAACTAAACCAAACCTAACCTACCCTAACCTAACCTAATGTAACCTAACCTAACCTAACTAAACCTAACTAAACCAAACCTAACCTACCCTAACCTAACCTAATGTAACCTAACCTAACCTAACCTAACCAAACCTAACCTAACCTAACCTATAACCAAACCTAACCTAATGTAACCAAACCTAACCTAACCTAAGCCAACCTAACCTACCCTAAACCTAACCTAACCTAACCCAACCTAACCTAACCTAACCAAACCAAACCTAACCTAACCAAACCTAACCTAACCTAACCTAACCTAACCTAACCTAACCTAACCAAAACCTAACCTAATGTAACCAAACCTAACCAAACAAAACCTAACCAAACCTAACCTAACCTAACCAAACCAAACCTAACCTAACCAAACCTAACCTAACCTAACCTAACCTAACCTAACCTAACCAAAACCTAACCTAATGTAACCAAACCTAACCAAACAAAACCTAACCTAACCTAACCTAACCTAACCTAACCTAACCTAACCTAAGACCCCATACTTACTGGTCTGCATGGCGAGGGTTCCCAGACCGAAGCCCTCAGCCGCATCCTGGCCGTGGTAAGCCCCTATCACACCAAGGAGAATAATTGCGGTGGCCTGCTTGCGACGGCCTTCCGATTGGGCTATGATCTCGCGGCATGTCTCGCCTGGGGGTTGGGGGGGGGGGTTAAATTAGGTTAGGTTAGGTTAGGTTAGGTTAGGTTAGGGAGGAAGGGAAGAAATTAGGGAGGAAATAAAAATAAAAATAAAAAGAAATAAAAAGAAGATAAATAAATAAAAGAAATAAAAAAAAGAAATAAAAAGAAAAAGAAAAAGAAAAAGGAAAAAGGTTAGGGAGGAAAGAAAAAAGAAAAACAGAAGAAAACAATGACAAAAAATTAATCGCACACTCTCTCTCTCTCTAAAAAACAGAAAAAAACAATAACAAAAAATTAAATGCACACTCTCTCTCTCTCTCTCTCTCTCTCTCTCAAGAAAAACAAGAAAAAAGGTTAGGGAGGAAGAAAAACAGAAGAAAACAACGACAAATAATTAAACGCACTCTCTCTCTCTCTCTCTCTTT
Source organism: Callinectes sapidus (assembly GCA_020233015.1). Classification (NCBI taxonomy): domain Eukaryota; kingdom Metazoa; phylum Arthropoda; class Malacostraca; order Decapoda; family Portunidae; genus Callinectes; species Callinectes sapidus. Next base: position 10,808 of record JAHFWG010000959.1, on the reverse strand, counting down.
GTCTCCAAAAAACAGAAAAAAACAATAACAAAAAATTAAACGCACACTCTCTCTCTCTCTCTCTCTCTCAAGAAAAACAAGAAAAAAGGTTAGGGAGGAAAGAAAAAAGGAAAATAGAAGACAACAACGACAAAAAAATTAAACGCACACTCTCTCTCTCTTTCTCTCCAAAAAACAGAAAAAAACAATAACAAAAAATTAAACGCACTCTCTCTCTCTCTCTTCTTTTTTATTTTGTCATGTTTTACTCTCTTTCTCTTTTCTCATCATTCCTTTCTTTCTTTTTTACTGTCATTCTCTCTCTCTCTCTCTCTCTCTCTCTCTCTCTCTCTCTCTCTCTCTCTCTCTCTCTCTCTCTCTCTCTCTCTCTCACCATCCATCTCCTCATCGTAGTGGTCTTCATCAAGGTGGGGGTGTGGCTCCATGCCCCTCTCCCCCCCACCCCCCTGCCCGCCGCCGCCGCCGCCGCCCACACCCTGCATGGGGGCGCCGTTAGTGGTGGGCTGAGAGGAGGTGGTGCTGGAGGAACCCTGGAAGTAGTAGTTGTAGTAGTAGTAGTAGTAGTAGTAGTAGTAGTAGTAGTAGTAGTAGTAGTAGTAGTAGTAGTAGTGGTAGTAGTAGTAGTAGTTATTTTGTTAGTTTTCTATTGTATATTTATTTATTTATTTATTTATTTTCTCTCTCTATTATAAAAAACACTAAAAAATGTAAATTAACTAATGATTCTGTGATAAATGCTTTCTCTCTCTCTCTCTCTCTCTCTTAATACAAAAACACACACAAAAAACAAAATAAACACACACACTCTCTCTCTCTCTCTTTTTTCTGAATACAAAAACCACAAAACAAACACACACACCACACTCTCTCTCTCTCTTTCTTAATACAAACACCTACAAAACAACAAAACACACTCTCTCTCTCTCTCTCTCTCTCTTTCTTAATAGATAACCCACAACAAAAAAATTAATAAAAAAACGCTCTCCCTCTCTCTCTCTTTCTTATTAAAAAACCCACAACCCCCTCAAAAATAAATAAATAAAATAAACACACACTCTCTCTCTCTCTCTCTCTCTCTCTCTCTCACCTTAATCCCAGCATGGTCAGAACGCGGGGGGTGGGCTGCGTCGTGGTGGTGGTGGTGGTGGGTGTTGAAGTGGGCTGCGGTGG
>JAHFWG010000959.1:2138-4638 GCA_020233015.1 Callinectes sapidus | reverse complement strand
TTCTGGAATATAAACAATAAACATACAAATTAATATAGAAAGACAACATTAAACATTAAAAAACATAGATAAATAAATAAGTAAATAAAATAATAGATAAAAATAAGGAGTAAACTAGATAAATAGATAAAGAAAGAGACATGCATAAAAATAAATAGAAAAAGAAAAAAGAATAAAGGAAAAAGAAAATAGAGAAAATAAAAGACATGCATACAGATAAATGGAAAGAAAAATAGAAAAAATAAATAAGAAATAAAACAAAGCAAAAAAAAAAAAAAACAATAAAAAAACAGCAAAGATAGAAGGCAAAAAACATGCAAAAAAAAACAAAAAAAAAAAAAAAAAAAAAAAAAAACAGACATGCACACAGAAAGAAAGATAGATAGATAAACAAATAAAAAATGAAAATAAACCAAAACAAAGCAAAAAAAAAAAGAAAAATATATAAAAAGCACAAAAACAGATAAACAGAAAGAATGATAGAAAAAAAACATAAAAACTGAAAATAAAGGGAAAAAACAGACAAAAACAAAAAAAATCAAAAGGAAAAAAGAGCAAAAAACACAAAAAACAATAATGCTAAAAACCAAACACAAAAAAAAGCAAGAAAACAAAAGCAAAAGCAGCAAAAAAAGCAAAAAAAGAAAAAACACAAAAAGAAAAGAGAAAAAAGCAAAAACAGCAAAAAACAAACAAAAAAAAAATCAGCAAAAAAAAACTCAAACAACAAAAGCAAAAACACCAAAAAAACAAACACAAACAAAAAAAAACACCAAAAAAAAAAACTGAAACAACAAAAGCAAAACCAGCAAAAAAAATAAATAAATAAAATAAATAAGTGGATAAATAAAAACAAATTAGTAAAGCAAAATACAAACATGCATAAACAGAAAGACAAACATGCATAAACAAACACAAAGACACATACATGCAGACAGACAGAAGGTTAGATAGGGACAGATGGAGGGAGAGAAGAAAAAAGAAAAAAAGAAAGCAAAAAAAAGAAAATGAAACAAAAAAAGAAAGAAAGAAGAAAGACAAGCATAAAAAAAGCAATAAAACAGACATACAGACAGACAGACACACAGACAGACAGCAAAAAAAAGAAAAAAAAGAAAAAAAAAGAAATAGAGAAAGCAAAAAAAGAAAAAAAATAGAGAAAGCAAAAAAAAAAAAATAATAAAATAAAAAAATGAAAAGAAAAATAAAGAAAGAAAATCACACAAAAAAAGCAATAAAACAGCCAAACAGACAGACAGACAGACAGACACCAAAAAAAGAAAAAAGAAAGACAAAAAAAAAGAAAGAAAGAAGCACAAAACAGAATGAAACAAACACAAAACACACAGTACAAGCACAAAAAAAAGCAATAAAAACAAACATGCAAACAGATAAATGGGTAGACAGACAGACAGACAGACAGACAGAAGGGTAGAGACAGACAGCAAAAAAAAAGAAAGAAATATAAATAAAAAAAAAAGAAAAAGAAAGAAAGAAAGAAGAAACACAAGCACAAAGAAAGCAACAGACATGCGGACAGACAGACAGGCGGACAGACATACAGACAGACAGACACTCACCCTTACAAGTGGAGAGGGACATGGGACGGAAACCAGTTTGCTCCACCTTATTCTGTATCAGATTTTGCACACTTTCTGCCCCCTCCTTCATGCGGGACAACAAACCTGATGCCGCACCCAGACCACCACCACCACCACCACCACCACCACCACCACCGACAGGAAAATAGAAAATATATTAGTCAACTCTCTCTCTCTATCTCACTCTCTCTCTCTCTCTCTCTCTCTATAAGTGCAGTGCAAAACATTCACATGCAAATAAGTGAGAGGGAGTGTGTAAGGGGGGGGGGGAGGGGGTAAGGATGTGCTGGTGGTGGTATATTGGGGGGGGGTGCAGTGGGGGTAGTGCAGGATAGGGGTGGTCACGGAGGAAGAGGAGGTGGAGGAGGTGGAGGTGGAGGAGGAGGAGGAGGAGGTGGAGGTGGAGGAGGAGGAGGAGGTGGAGGTAGAGGTGGTAGTAGTAGTAGTAGTAGTAGTAGTAGTAGTAGTAGTAGTAGTAGTAGTAGTAGTAGTAGTAGTAGTAGTAGTAGTAGTAGCAGTAATAGTAACAGTAACAGTAACAGTAGTAGTAGTAGTAGTAGCAGTAGTAGTAGTAATAGTAATAGTAGCAGTAATAGTATCCTCTCACTGACCAATAACATGCTAGGCTAAGGGGGTGTTGGGGGGGTGTTGGGGGGGGCAGGTCAGGTGGGGGGTGGGGGGGGAGGCAGGTCAGGGAAAGCAGGCCAGGGATGTCACTATCTATAGACACGCTGTTAGTGAGTGTGTGTGTGTGTGTGTGTGTGTGTGTGTGTGTGTGTGTGTGTGTGTAGTAGTAGTAGTAGTAGTAGTAGTAGTAGTAGTAGTTTGACAGGGTGTAGTGGAAGTTATTGGGGTTTTCAAGGTGGCAGTGATAGTTTGACAGGGTGTAGTGGAAGTTA
>JAHFWG010001084.1:0-18041 GCA_020233015.1 Callinectes sapidus | reverse complement strand
CTCTCTCTCTCTCTCTCTCTCTCAACTATCATTCTATTTCTACTTTTTACTTAACCATGAGAATGTATTATATTTCTTCCAATCACTCTCTCTCTCTCTCTCTCTCTCTCTCTCTCTCTCTCTCTCTCTCTCTCTCTCTCTCTCTCTCTCTCTCTCTCTCTCTAAAACAGGTTAAACAGCAAACACACACACACACACACACACACACACACACATCATTTGAACCATACACACACATACTTTCACAATACTACTACTACTACTACTACTGTCTCACATGAAGATAGGAAGAAGAAGGAAGAAGGGAGGAGGAGGAGGAGGAGGAGGAGGAGGAGGAGGAGGAGGAGGAATACATAACAAGATCTTTCTAATTTTCTTCCTCACTCACACACACACACACACACACACACAAATAAATAAAAACATACCAAGAAAGATTTAAGTTAATATCATGTAGTTTAGTTAGAATGAATGGCGCACACACACACACGCACACACACACACACACACACACGCACACACACACACACACTTACACTACATGCTCTGGCTGTCCCACATTGTAGAATCGAGTGGCGGCAGTAAGGATGCACACCACACCAAACACACCCCACCACACTGCCGCACTGTCTCCTTGCCTGCAGAAATATCAGGTTAGGTTAGGTTAGCTTTATATTACTACTACTACTACTACTACTAACTCTGTCGTTCGTGGTAAATATTTTAGTACATCGCTGAAAATAAAACTTAACCCCTTCAGTACTGGGATGCGTTTTTCCTATTTATTCAGGTTATTATTTGATTTTTCTACAGGTTAATTAACTCCTGTGTGGGTTAAAATAGTACAGAGTGTGGCCATTAATGTTGTCATCACCACCACCACCACCACCACCACCCTTGCTAATAATGTCAATAAAAGCATCTAATCACACCCCACAAAACTTCAAGTAAAAATGTGTCCCAGTAGTAGTGAAGGGGTTTAAGAGACACATTTCAGGATCCTTTAGACACCTAACCTAGGGAAAAATTAAATAAAAGTTTAATTAAGATACATTTAACGGTTTTTTGAGGTTAGGTTAAGTTAGGGTGAAGTTATATTGTATTAAAGTTAGGTTTAGACATATTTAAGTCTTTACAGAAGGTTAAGTAAGAGAAAAGTTATTTAGGATTAGATTAGGGAAAAATTATGTTTGGTTAGGTTAGATCAATATTAACCTCAACATTAGGTTAGGTTGAATTAAGTTAAATTAGAGATAGATTAAATTATATAAACATACATAGCAATATTTTAGAGAAGATTAACTTAGTGGAGAAATGATATTAGATTTAGATATATATGTAATGAATTCAAAGAGAGGTTAGGTTAGGTTAGGTTAGGATAAGTAAGATTGAGATACATTACAAGATCTTAGAGGTTAACTTAGAGAGAAATTAAATTAGATTAAGTTACATTTTGAATTCATAGATAGGTTAGGATTTTTTATATATATATACTTAACAAATTACGAGATAGGTTAGGTTAGATTAAAATATATTACAACACTTTAGAGGTTAACTTAAAGAGAAATTATATTAGATTAAGTTAGATTTCGATAAACTTGACAAATTTAGAGACTCATTAGGTTAGGTAATACATAAGTTAGTTTAGATTAGGTTAGGATTAAGTTAGATACATTATAACACTTAAGAGGTTAGCTTAAAGAGAAATGATATTAGATTAAGTTAGACATATTTAACAAATGTACACACTGGTTAGGTTAGGTAAAGTTAGGATTAAGTTGGATAAATATACATTACAACATTTTAGAGAAGGTTAGGTTAGTGAATAAGTTAAGTTAGATTTTTGATATCCTTGACAATATTAGAGAAAGGTTAGGTTAGGTTAGATTAAGATAGACTTTCACCTCAAAGAAGAAGAAGAAGAAGAAGAAGAAGAAGAAGAAGAAGAAGAAGGAGGAGGAGGAGGAGGAAAAGAACACGGAGAAAAAAAAAAAAAAAAAAAAAAAAAAAAAAAAAAAAAAAAAAAAAAAAAAAAAAAAAACAAGAAAAATAAAAAAGGAAACAAATATATAAATAAAACTAAATATTAACAACACATTATTAAAGTAACACCAAGGGAAAAACAAACAAAAAAACAATCAACCACACACACAGAGAGAGAGAGAGAGAGAGAGAGAGAGAGAGAGAGAGAGAGAGAGAGAGAGTGTAAAACCTTATCGTAACCATTTAAACCCCCAAAATTTCCCCACCCAACCTGCCCTGACCTGACCTAACACACCCACAACCCTCACAAATAAAGAAAATTAAAGCAAATTAGAGAAAACAACACTAGGTCACCCAGTAAATAAACAGCTTTCTCTCCCACTCTCTCTCTCTCGAACATACCTCCTTCATTATCTCCCAAAGTACTTCATTAACACACCTGCGCTCTCGCCACTCACCTGTACTTAATGAAGGCTTTGTCCAGTGTTAATTGTGACGTGGAGGAATTATGGGAAGTGCGGGTTTTCTTAGTATCAGGGGCCATGGTGGGAGGAGAGAGAGAGAGAGCGCGTCTACTCCTCTCCGTGTCTTGGCGGTGACTGATGTGGTTGGTCGCTTCTGCAGCTCATCACAGTTGTTGAAATACGTGGCTATTAGTGATTGTTGGTTCTGTCAGTGAGGGTATTTCATGTGGTGTTATCGGTTATGCATTGTGTTCAGTTATGAAGGTTGTATTGGTGATTAGTACACCGTGTCTGGCGTTATAGAGGTTAGGAGCAGCAGCAGCAGCAGTGCCTGTATTCAGAAAGACTTCACTGCCACTATTTCAGACGGCTCCTGTTCAAGTGGCGAGTTTTCAAGGGTGTTTTTATCACTCTAGTGACAAATGGACAGGGTTAATATATTACTAACGGGAGAAACGCCCTCACAAACCTGTCTTCTTTTCTCTATGGCCTTTGACAATAGTAGCGGTGAGAGAGCTGGGCGAGTGCTGTGTGTGTGTCACTGTAGTGTGTTAATTAATAATACACATCCTGTCATCACCCTATGTCCATTATGTAATTTCCACATTCCTCACTATTCATTCACTCATCACCAGGTTGCTGCTGCTGCTGCTGCTGCACTCACTTTCTCTCCCCAGTGTAACACGCGCAAACACAAAACACAACTAATACTCTCTGCAACACGGACCACCACCACCAACACCAGCAGCAGCAGCAGCAGGAAGTAAAAGACACACTCACCCACACCACACAGAGGGCGAGAACCCTGCGGCGGCGGATGGCCAAGGCAGCATTATTAATAAACTGGCTGGTTTCAAAGCTTAATTAATGTCACTGCCTCCCCTATTTGTACTGCGGCGTCCCCTGATTAATTTAAAAAGTGTATATACAGTATGTAACCCCACACAACAACACATTCACACCGTGGAACACCCACAACACCACATCCCCATAAAAACATCATTAAATGCGATATGATGTGCCCCAAGAAGCACATCATCATCTCGCACATAACAGACACCCCTCTGTAAATAGTACAACTACACATGTTGTGGGGGGCCAAGACAGGAAAGTGTAAACATCCTGCAAGTCCATGCACACACACATGACGTATATACCACAAAATACCTCAATATACCCGGAAAAAATCACTTCACAATGCTAGATATTATGACAAGAGCAACTATAACAGTATAACAGTATTACACACACACACACACATACACAAACACACGCACACACGCACGCACACACACGCAAACATGGTAAACAAGCAGTAACTCATGATATATATGGCATATAAGTCAGGAAGAGAAGGCTGCATGAGGCGGCCATCATTGTGACGTCACGGCTGATGACGTCACAGCCTAGCCCCGTGCTCTAAGTTGACTGTCTATATTTACGTACGTACTTTAGGGGAAACCATTTTAAAAATGACCTTTCGAAAAAACGCTTTTAGAACAAAAAAATGGACATATTCCGGCTGGATAAATACTCTAACTAATTCCCAAAGCATAAACAAACTCCAAACAACAGTAATTGTAAAGAATTTCCACTAGAAAAGAAGTATTTTATAAAAATATGACCCTTTTAAAAACTCGTTAAATACTCACTCACTATCACTTCAAATGAACAAAAAACCACTTCAAATCACTTGAGTCATTCTTTCCAATTATTCATAACACTTCAGAGTGATCTAGAGGCAGAAATAAATCATTTACAGGCTGATAAATGAATAATTAATGCAACTTTAAACTCCACTAGCAAACACTTTTAACCTCCACTGATTTCACTGAGCTTTACGCACAAAACATAGTTTGATATGGACTATCTTTGACAATTAATAAGAACTTGATACTGCCTCAAATAAAGAATGGTCTTGGGCGTTCCAATTAATTTGGCGCCAAAAGCCGCCCTTATTTACGATCATAATAACGCCAACCACAGCTATCTCCAGCCCCCACACGCATGGTAGACCTTCTAAGCAGCCCACAGTACTCATAGAAAGCATTAAATTTTACTGTTGAGCCCAAATAAATAGTCCAGGCATAAATGAAAATATCCTTAAATATGAGCGGCTAGCGGGCGGCCGCGGGCGGCGGCGGGGGCCAAGGGCTGGCTCCCGAACCCCTCCTCATATCTCACTTAAACCTTCACAAAACCTAAACTTGACCACGAAAGCTATGTCTGAATGGCTAATATGCAAGCTTAGTACGATGGCTGCATACTGTGGCAAGATGAGCCTATAATAATGAGATAAGGCTGAAAATGACCGATGAAAGGAGAATCACAGATGGGGCCGGGGTCTGAGGTGGGGGGTTACGCCTCCCGCATAGGAGTGCCTGCCCTAAATAAACACTGGCACCGATGCTTGTGTCACAGTGCTTGCAGTCACCTTGATAACGTAGTGCAGCAGCCCCTGTGATTCCATCTTGCGGCTTTAGTCCAGTATTATGATGACTTGAACACTGAACAACAACTAGCACGGTCTCCTTATTCTGTCCTTACATCGTTCAATCCGCTTGCCACTTCCTCCCCGAGGGTTGGGAAGGTAGAAATCGTCTTAATAATGTCACTACAATGGTCAAACATTTCAAGAACCTGTGTTTGTTCAACCAGAGGCTTTTCAATACGATAATAAGACCTTCCCACCCACTCAGAGCCTCACCCCACAACAAACTGAGCCAGACAGACAGACAGACCCTCGGCCCTCCCACCCTCCCGTGCTGACGTATGGCAGGAACGCAGACGTCACGGCCTGGAACGACCAGTAGTCCTATCTTGCTAATTTGCTATTCACACAGTATATGCGCTAAGAAATCAAGTAGGTGATGCAAGCAATACGGATGAACATTGGAACAATAAATATAAAACACCAGAAATGTCAAAGGAAAAGTAATGAACGAAATAACACATAAATAAGCGAACAAGGCCAAGCAATGCAAAGAGATAACTTGACACTTGAAACACAACCAGAAAATCAAGAAATACAACAAAATCAGTGTGGAATAGTAACTAAATACAAACTAAACCAATAACACAAGTTGTCACACTTGCAAAACATCAAAGCAATAAACAAACAAGGGGGAAATAAAACTAAAGCTGGAAAACATGAAAATAATCTCTCTCTCTCTCTCTCTCTCTCTCTCTCTCTCTCTCATAGACATTTTTCATTGCCGTATATGCCAGACTACATATACACAAGGTGACCCGATATATAAACCCATACATGGGTCTGTAACACCAACGATTTAATGCCCAATCATTCACCATTCCATGTGAAGAACCCTAAGCATGTGGAAATAAAGAAAATGTATCGTTTCATCAATTTCTTTATTCATACATACTTTTTTTGCATATGTATTTTCTCGAATTAGCGTAAAGAAAACTACAAAAAGTAAAGGACGAGATTAAATGACAAAGACGGTGTAGTATTGATGGAGGAACTTAGAATAGGAAGAATTAGTGAGGTAAATGACAGGATTAAATAACTGAACATACACAGTTAATGAAAGATCAGATAACACACTGATAAAATAGAATACAGAGAAACTGAAGGAAAAGAATAAGGTAGAGAAAATATACAAGGGATTAATTGGGGATAAGATGTGATTGAAGGAGGAGTTAACTTGAGAGAATGAAAAGATATACTATGTAGAATAGATGAAAATTTGAAAACAATACAATATACAGATTGCAATAAAACAGGAAAAAAATACAAAAAGATAAATATAATACAATCTAGAAGGAAAAAAAAAGATAGAAATTAATACATGAAAAAACAAAACATTACATAAAATAGACAATATTAATAATGAGAAAACAGAGAAAATAAAACAAAAAAAGCACAAGCAAAGAAGTAAGATTAAAAACACACCTAAAAACCCGAAGAAAGGGAAAAAGATTTGAAGGAACAAGACGCTATGCAACACTCAGACCCCTCCAATACATGACTGAGGTGTGGCGAATACTGTAATGCCAACTGGTCAGCATTTTACATTTGTGCAAAAGAAAGTGTTTGGCCATAATATTATCCCTTCACTACTTGTCATCGTCAAAGATTAATTTTCTCAATAAATACAAATGTTCTTTACTTCTCTTAACTTAATTTTCCACTTGTGATTTATTGCTTTCTGATAAAACAGATGATTTTTTACTTATAACCTTCTCTTCTGACTAACACAACATAATATCGCCTCTCTAAATAAACAAATTTTCTTTTCATTCTTACTAAACTAACTTGATTCTCCATTTGTGACATTAGTGCTTTCTTATTAAACAGATGATTTTCAACTTGTAACCTCAATTATACTTGTTTCTTGACTAACTTAACATAATATTGTGTCATACTTCTGAATAAATACAAATATTCTTTTTATTCTCACTAAATTAACTTCATTCTCCAATTGTGACATTGTTTTCCGATTAAACAGATGATTTTCAGCCTATAACCTCAATTATTCTCGTTTCCTGACTAACATACATAATATCATGCTATTTTTCTCAATAAACACAAATGTTCTTTTCATTCTTACTAAACTAACTTGATTCTCTCTCCACTTGTGACCTGTTATTGTTTTCCAACTAAACAGACGATTCTCAATTCATAACCTAAAATAATTCTCGTTTCCTGACTAAATCATCAAATATTCCTTTTTCTCAATAAACACAAATGTTCTTTTATTCTTACTAAGTTAACTTGTTTCTCTACCTGTGACCTGTTATTGTTTTCTGACTACAACGAATATTCTCGACTCATAACCTCCTCAATTATTATTCTCGTTTCCTGACTAACATAACAAAATATAACATAGTGCTATACTCAATACCCAACCATAGGTGAAGGGATAGTAACATCACTCTTAACCCCTTCAGTACTACTACTACTACTACTGGGACACACTTTGACCACAAGAAATTTATCTAAGCAAAAATTACACACTTAGAAATCTCTTAATCCAGTCAAAATGCATCCCAGTACTGAAGGGGTTAAATGCAGAACACAAGGTTATCTTTCACTCACCCACACACTCTCTCTCTCTCTCTCTCTCTCCAGCAATAAACAAAACAATATACCACTGAATTAATTAGTTATGATACAAACACAATGCTTTATACTCATCCACACTTCAGAATCTTATAGACTCGCTCAGAAAGGCTGGAAATTGAACGAAAGCCAGTTAATGTGTGAGAGAAAGTGTTATTTGGGTAACTTGCTGTGCAGAAAATAGAGTTTGTGAGGTGTAATGTTGGGTTAGTGTTGCCTGGATGCTACCTGTGTGTGTGTGTGTGTGTGTGTGTGTGTGTGTGTGTGTGTGAGGGACCTATCTTTGTCTTTCTTATCTTCATGACTAACTGTGTGTGTGTGTGTGTGTGTGCGTGTGTGTTCAATCTCTTTTTCCTCTTCCTCCTCCTCCTCTTCGTTGTATTACTTTTCTTATGTATGTGTATGTATGTATGTGTGTATGCATGTGTATGTTTATGTATGTGTCCCTATCCATTTATCTGTGTGTGTGTGTGTGTGTGTGTGTGTGTGTGTGTGTGTGTGTGTAGGCACTAAAACATGCCCTAACACACACAGGTGGCCAAGAACGGGTACATAGAGGGAGTAAGTGTGCCAGGTGGCCATCACACTAATATAGCAACACGGCCAGGGGCGGCTAACACTGCTAATATTAATACGTCTCTATATATATATAATGTATTCTGATGCAATAAGGCTGGGTGTGTTTCCTCCCTCCTTATATACTTCAAAATGTTAGTTATTAGTGCTTTCTGCCCAACGGTAATCTTTCTATTGCATCCTTCTTATTATCTCTCTCTCTCTCTCTTTCTCTCTATTTCTTGCTATCTTTCATGTATATCCTTTCATCATTCACTCACTCACTCTCTCTCTCTAGATATCAAATGTACAATCTTGATAAATAATGCAACAAAAACTTTAATATAGTAATCTTTCTATTATATCCTTCTTTCTATCTCTCTCTCTCTTTCTTTCATATATATATATCCTTTCCTCTCTCATTCTCTCTAGTTATCAATTATACAATCTTGATAATACAGTGAAATCTTTAACATAATTTCAAAATGTAGTATTTCTAAACACTCTCTCTCTGAAGCTAAAAAAAACATCGAATTCTTATAAAAAAAACACAAAAACCTTTAATAATTCCAAACGTAATCATTCTTTCTCTCTCTTTCACTAAAAAAGAATCCTTGCAAAAAACATGAAAATTTTTAATGCTTTTAAACGTAACTAGTGTCCTCTCTCTCTCTCTCTCTCTCTCTCTCTTCACTATAACGTAAAGCTCATCTCAAACACAAGACCTTCACGGCTCATGTTAACTCTAACTGCCGTAACTAGTCAAGATATTGGTTAGTGCGATTATAGGTAAGGTCGTTAGGTTAGGGTAGGGTAGGTTAGGTTAGGTTAGGTAGTTAGTTATGTTTTTTTTTTTGTTAGTTTGACTATTTATATATTTTTTTATTGAATTCGCTCCATTTTTAAATAATTTCTTCTTTTTGTTTGGTTTTCTTAAAAGTTTATCATTCTTTTTCATTAATTTTTTGCTATATTCTTCTTTCTCACGTCTTTTATTTGATGATTTTTCTTTATATTTAATCGTTTAACTCAATTTCTACTAATTTTCCTATTTATTAACATCTATTTTACCTAATGCTGTTTTATAATTGTTTTTCTAAGACTATTTCTACTTCAATACATAGAAGGAATATAGAAATGTCTTCTTTTTTTAAATATTTTGTTTGTTTTAAGAGTTTTTAATCAAAGTATTTATTGTTTGTTTACATTACACATTCCTCATTATTTGTATTCAAGTTTTTCATTCTTTTATTTCTTTATTTTCCTTCCTTTTTCTACTTTTATTCTTTGTCTTTTCACTTTTTGAACTTACTATCGTGTAACACAATTCATCTCTTCTGTGACAACTTCCTCTCATCTTTATCATATCTTTACTATTTCATTTTCTTCAGTATTTTTCATCTATGTATTAATTAACTTCTATATCATCTCTATTTTTATCATCTTTATTATCACATCACATATTTCTATCCTTGTGTTTCTTCTATGACTGAATTTCCTCTTATTTTCATCATATCCTTCTTTAATTATGCATTTTCTTCAAGTATTTTCCTTCAACGTATCAATTAACTTCAACATTCTATCTTTTATCATCTTATCTCAACATATATTTTTTTCCCTTCTATTTCTCCAAAGACAATTTCCTTCCTGTAGTTTTCTCTTGACACAACACAAAGTTTCCCTTATATTCTCTCTCTCTCTTTAATGACTTTGGCTCAACACAACACTGAGAATCAACAAACACTATTTCCAGTCAGTCAGTTAAGTGTGCTGTCTTGCAATACAGTGTTAGTGTCATCATCATCATCATCAGTACACCATCAATACACCAGCGAGACACTTTCATCATATTGCACTGAACTGTATCATTATTAACCTTTGTTGCTCTTGAAAATACATGAAATAAACACCAAAAAAAAGACTTCAAAACCATAATGTATCATCTTTCTCACTCATTTTTTAAAGCGAGTCTTGCTCTAAAACATTCTATTTATACACAGTGGTGGCTGGAAAGTTGTATCATTATTAACCTTTGTTGCTATTCAAAAACATGAAATAAATGCCAAAAAAAGAGAGCAAAACCCCAATACATAATCTCTCTCACTCACTTTTTAAAGCCAATCTTGCCCTAAAACATTATTCCTTATGTATACAATGGCTGACTTGAAAACCACAACACTTTCTATCATAAGTAACCTCACTCATTCCTGTCTTGGCTTCAATATAAACAAGTTAAGGGCATTCTGAGACACTCCACTCTCTCTCTCTCACCACCACTGTTTTCCAAGGCTAAAGAGAAGACTATCACAGTTTTCAAGAGTGTTTCTCCAGTCAATAGTGTGGAAATGTTGTTAATCTCTCACTAGGACTTGAAAAACACTCTTGAAAACTCTTACAACTTCAAGTAAAGCAAGATTTTCAAAGTATTTCTACTGTTAATAGTGTGGAAATGTTGTTAATCTGTCACCACAACCACAAAAACACCCTTGAAAACCTGCGTCACTTCAACTACACCCATTGGAAACTAATTAAGGTTTTCAAGAGTGTTTCTCCAGTCAATAATGTGGAAATGTTGTTAATCTGTCACCACAACCACAAAAACACTTGAAAACCCGTGTCATTTACTATAGCCTATGGAACAGTGGTGGTACAGTCTTTGAAGTGTTAGAATGTGTAGCCTCTATCACTAAAGAATCTCAAGTTTACTGTATCTTTAGACATATTTTTAGTCTAACAATTCATCTTAAACTGTGGAAAACTGGTGTTGTACTTAAACCATCACCTCAACACCACCTTACAATGTACTGGTGATGAGGTAATAGATAAAATACAGTAATTTCACCTCATCAATATATCAAAACTCAAAATTTACCTAAAAAAAAAAAAAAGGATACAAACTTCAGAATCTATTAGTTCAGCCTCACCCATCTTGAAAAACAACATCTTGGCGAACACTTCATAAACGCCACAACACCATAAACGCCATAACACTTCACGTCACTCACTTCACATATTTTCTAGCGATAAATTAACAATAGGTAGAAATCCAGCCATCATCTTACATTCAGACGGACAGACAGACTGACCAACAGACATGCTTCTTCACAACACTGACCCTTGACCCTTGAAACTGGAGGTCAGGTCAGGTCAGGTCAGGTCAAGTTAGGTTAGGTAGTGTATATATATATATTTTTTGGGAGATATAAATCCTCTCTTTTTTAAATGTATGTGTCTCTCTCTCACTCTCTCTCTCTCTTACAAACACAAGACAATGAATAATAATATGAATTAGTGAATATTTTATGTATGTATGTATGTATGTATGAAGCTAACTGACTAAAATATAAATAAAGTTAATAAAAATGGAATAAATTAGACAATATTTTAAGACGATATGGAAAATAATAATAAAAAGACACAAACAGTGCTGGAAAGTGAAATGCAATATGTGATAAATTACTTTAGAAAAACATGTAAAGGATTAGAAAATTGAATAAATATGAATAAATGTAAAATAAAAGCAAGAAAAATAACATAGAAAAATTAGATAAAATAATAATAATAATATGAGAAAAATTAAATCTATAGAATAAAAAGAGAAAAAAAATAGTAATTGAGAAAGAAAAAAACATAGAAAAAGAAAAGAAAACATTAATAACAACCTGAAAAAAGCCAAATGGAAAAAAAGATAAAAAAACACGAGAAAAAGATAAAAAGTAATAATAGTAGCAATAATAATACTAAAATTAAACCAAAAAAAAACAAGAAAAAATAAAAAAAAAACTAATAATATATATACTAACAATAATAACACACACTTAAAAACCAACAAACGTCAAAAAACACACTAAAAAATTACTTAACCTGCTTGAATGAAGTGAGAAAAAATGAAAGAGAAAATAATGAAGAAATTTAAAGATATTGTGAAACTACCCCCCTACCCCTCTCTCTCTCTCTCTCTCTCTCTCTCTCTAATTGGACAGAATACCAGTGAACGAGGTTGGCATAGAGCAAACCCCACTGAAGGCTGACCTCTCCCCACCCCCCCCTTGCATCACCAGGGCATTGGGGGGGGGACTCAGGCCAGACGCAACCTTCTCCTCCTCCTCCTCCTCCTCCTTCTTCTTCTTCTTCTTCTTCTCTTCTCTTCGTACCAAAGCATCTGTCCCCTCGCGTTCTTCACACAGAAATATGCTCTCTTTTTTGTCCTTTGTGTTGTAAACGTCAATTCTGTAAGAGGAGGAGGAGGAGGAGGAGGAGGAGGAGGAGGAGGAGGAGGAGGAGGAGGAGGAGGAAGAGAAGGAGGAGGGTAAAGGAACAGATATTAGCAGAAGGAAGAGAAGGAAGAGGAGAAAGAGGAGAAGATGAGAAGAATCGAAGGAAGGAAGGAAGGAAAAGATGATAAAAATTAAGAAAAAGAAGGAAAAAAAGGAGGAAAAGATAAGGAAAGAAGAAAAAAAAGGAAGGAAAAAGAGAAAGTTTATTAGTAATCTAAACCACTATAAAACAACAATATTAATACAACTATTTCTTATTCTATCACCAAATAACAACAACAACAACAACAACAACAGTAATGAAACAGTAGAAAGAATAACAATAATAATAATAATAATAATGTAACAAAACTGACAAAGAAAATAAATAAATAAATAAAACAAATACACAAAAAAACACTGAGAAAACATTAAAAAAAACAAAAAAAAAACAAAAAAACAAAAAAAGATACAAATAGAAAAAAAACACTGAAAAAACATAAAACACCACCATCACTCACTTCTCGTAAATTACCCCCCAAAAAAACTTAAAAAAAGAGAAAAACAAAACTAAAAAAAATATATATATATAAATAACAGAAAAAAACACTGAAAAAAAAACACACATAAAAACACACACTCAACACCACCACCACTCACTTGTCATAAATAATCCCATGCAACCCGACTTTCTTGAGGAATTTGATGTTTTCCTGGTCGTTGTTTTGGTCGCCCCAGCAGAACACTATGAGGTTGTGGTCCAGGGCGGCCGTGACCTGACTGGGGTCGCGCATCAGGTCCTCAGTGTGTACGTTGATGCCCTGCGGTGCGTTAGGTTAGGTTAGGTTAGGGTAGGTTAGATTAGATTAGGTTAGGTTAGATTAGGGTAGGTTAGGTTAGGTTAGGTTACTGTGTGCGTGTGTGTGTGTGTGCGTGTTTGTGTGTGTGTTTCCAGATTATTTTATGATGTTTTGTATGGAAATATGAAGGAAAACTAAGATATATTAAGTTTTTCCTACCAAATATATAAGTTCTCTCTCTCTCTCTCTCTCTCTCTCTCTCTGACATTATAAGCATCAATTTCTTTGCGTTTTCTTTCTTAAAACTACGCAAAACAACTCTCTCTCTCTCTCTCTCTCTCTTTCTGATTCTAAAAACATCCATTTCTTTACAATACTCTCTTTCTCTACCACTAAAAACACAAATTTCTTTACATTTTCTCCCTTTAAAAACCCTCTCTCTCTCTCTCCCTCTATCAATCAGCATCTCTCACCAATATATCAGCATTAACAGCATACTCTCTCTCTCTCTCTCTCTACCACTAAAAAACACAAATTTCTTTACATTTTCTCTCTTTAAAACCTCCCTTTCTCTCCCTCTCTCTCCCTTTATCAATCAGCATTAACAGCATACTCTCTCTCTCTCTCTCTTTCTTTCTCTACCACTAAAAAACACAAATTTCTTTACATTTTCTCTCTTTAAAACCTCCCTTTCTCTCCCTTTATCAATCAGCATCTCTCACCAATATATCAACATTAACAGCATACTCTCTCTCTCTCTACCAATAAAAAACACAAATTTCTTTACATTTTCTCTCTTTAAAACCTCCCTTTCTATCTCCCTCTATATGTGTCTCTCCCTCCCTCTCTCTCTCTCCCTCAGCATTTCTCACCAGTATATCAGCATTAACAGCATACAGAATGGCCTGCTGTATGGTGTTGGTCCGCTGGTCTTCGTAGGGCGGCCACATTTCGGAGATTCCCTGGGTTAGGAAGATGACGGGATACCTGTTCTGCTTGAGCCTCAGCATAGTGCAGATGTCTGGGTGGAAGCAGGAGAACACGATCTTCCTCTTGTCGGAGTGCTCTAGGATCATCTGTGAGGGCAAAATGAGGGTTAATGCTTTGTTTTGTGTGTTAATTGGTTGTTTTTGTCCCCTTATAGTTCCAAAAAAAACACCTTTACCCCCCAAAAAAGTAAAAAATAGACAAAAAAATAGAAAGATAATAAAAATGTAATGTAGTTGTTAAATGGTGAAGGAATGAGGAATGAGGGTTAATGCTTTATTTTGTTGTGTTTTTTGGGTTATTTGTGTATTAATTATTGTTTTTTTGTTTATTGGAGAGTGTTGGTGGTGTAATGTAGTTGTTAAATGGTGAAGGAATAATGGATTTTCTCTTCCTTTTGTCGGAGTGCTCTAGTATCATCTGAGAGGGGCGGAATGGGGGTTAATGCTTTGTTTTGTGTATTAATGGGTTGGTTTTTGTTTATTGGGAGTGTTGGTGGTGTAATGTGCTTTATCTCATTGTGTTTTGGGGTTATTTGTGTATTAATTGGTTATTTTTTGTTTTATGGGGAGTTGAATAATGAAAGGTTAATGATTATCTTATTAAATATCCACAAGAAAACTGAATAGGTTGTTAAGATTGTGGGAAAAAGTGTAAATGTCATTTTTTCCCTTTTTTATGTAAGAAAGGGAAGATGACCAAGAGAACAAATACAATAAAAAAAGAAATTAATTTCCCAGTCCCCTTATAGGTCCAAAAAAAACACCTTTCCACCCAAAAAATTAAAAAATAGAGAAAAAAATAGAAAAATAATAAAGAAAAAAAATAATAGATGAAAAAAACAACAACAAACCTTTCCCCAAAAAATAAAAATTAAAAAACTGAAAAATAAAAGAGAAAATAATAAATAAATAAAACAACAAGAAAATAAAAACAACACCAACGAACCTTAATGATGAGATCGAGGAAGTGGTTAAGCTCAAAAGGATGTCGCAATTCAAAATAAAACCTTCCCTTAAATAAATGAATACATAAAACAAAAAAAAATAAATAAAAAAAACACAAAATGAAAAAAACAACAACAACGAACCTTAATGATGAGATCGAGGAAGTGGTTAAGCTCAAAAGGATGTCGCAGTTCATAAGTCCCGTCCCTCATCTGCATTGTCCACTTCACCTCCACATTGAAGCCGCAGGTATGGGGCACCACCTCCAGGGCCTTCTGCAGGGTGGGGAAGGGCTGGTGGTCCTCAAAATCCTCGTCCTGAAACTTGCTTAGCCCCTTCTCCTTCTTGTGGTACACCTGTGGGGGGGCGCGGCGGTGATGTTAGGTTAGGTTAGGGTATGTTAGGGTATGTTAGGTTAGGTTTGGTGTTTTTTTGTGTGTTTTGTGATGAAATTTTTTTTTTTTTTTGTGGGTTTCGTTAGGTTAGG
The DNA here is from genome assembly GCA_020233015.1 of Callinectes sapidus. NCBI lineage: Eukaryota > Metazoa > Arthropoda > Malacostraca > Decapoda > Portunidae > Callinectes > Callinectes sapidus. Next base: position 2,476 of record JAHFWG010001084.1, on the reverse strand, counting down.
TTTGGTTTGGTTTTTTCTTGTGGTTTGTGATGAAATTGTTGGGTTTTTTTGTGAGATATGTTAAGTTTGGTTACGTTAGGTTAGGTTAGGTTAGCTTAGGGTATGTTTGGTTTTGTGTGTTTTTTTGTGTTTGTGATGAAATTGTTTGTTTTTTTGTGAGTTTGGTTAGATTAGGTTAGGTTTTGTGTTTTTTCTTGTGGTTTGGGATGAAATAATTGTTTTTTTTGTGAGATATGTTAAGTTTGGTTACATTAGGTTAGGTTAGGGTATGTTAGGGTATGTTAGGTTAGGTTTGATGTTTTTTTTTTGTGGTTTGTGATGAAATTGTTGTTTTTTTTGTGAGATAAGTTAAGTTTGGTGACGTTAGGTTAGATTTGGGTATGTTAGGTTAGGGTTGGTGTTTTTTCTTGTGGTTTGTGATAAAATAAATGTTTTTTTTGCGAGATAAGTTCAGTTTTGTTAGATTAGGTTAGATTACATTAGGTTAGGTTATGTTTTTTGTTTTTTCTTGTAGTTTGTGATGAAATGAAAAAGTTACATAGGTTTTTAAGGTTACAATGAAAAAGTTCTATGGGTTTTCAAAGTTACAATGGAAAAATTATGGGTTTTCAAGGTTGCAATGAAGAATTATATGGGTTTTTAAGGTTCCAATGAAATATTTATAGGTTTTTAAGGTTGTAGTGAGTGAGTGAGTGAGTGTGTGCGTATGTGTGTTCGTGTGTAAGAAAATCACATAAAAGGACGATATATATATACAAAACAACAACAACAGCAGCAACAACGACAGCAACAACAACAATAACAACAACAACAACAATCTCTTTACACCAATCATACACTTAATCTCTACAAACAACAACAAACAACCAATACACACACACACACACACACACACACACACGCACACGACATGTCTCTCCGTTACGTACCTTTATAAATCAACTATAGCCTCTGACTGACTCAAAACATACACTGACTTACCTTAATATTGATTTAGTGACCAATTTTTGTGTTTTATTTATTTATTTATTTATTTGTGTGTGTGTGTGTTGATTTGGTTAGTGTTGTTATTTTTGTTTTGTTTGTTGTTGTTTGTGTGTTTATTTAGTTTGTGTTGTGTGTTGATGTGGTTATTGTTATTATTCTGTTTGTGTTGTTGTTGTTGTTGTTTTATTGATGAGAATTATGTGAAATTGTAGTTTTATGATTAAATATTGTTCTCATACACGCAAACGCACAGATAGAGAAATAATTTAAGAGAGAAATAAAGAAAAAAGAAAAAAAAAGAAGGAAAAGAAGAAAAAAAAGAGAAAACAAACACATACAGCAATAAAGTAGAAAAATAAACAAAAAAAGAAGGAAAAACACATTGGTTATCAGATATACATATTCACAAAATAAATAATAATAACAAATAAATAGATAAATAAAACAAGATTGAAAAGACACAAAACTAACATACACACACACAAACGCACACACACACAGACTAAATAAAGATAGAAAAAGTGACAAGACACACACGCGCACACACACACACACACACGTCAGGTCAAATAATCAAGGTAGAGGAAAAAATAATGATAGAAATACAGAATACTAACAAATAATCCTAAAAAATACAGTAACGGTTAGAAATTTGACATAGAGGGTAAATAAAGGTTTAAAATATTGATGGTAAATAATATATGGGCTAAATATATATGTACAAAGGTTCGTTTTAAAAAGATAACCAAAATATGAGTTAATTTTAATCTATTTGTCCGAGGGATGGGAAAAAAAACATTGATTTAAGAAAGATGCATTACGGATAGGGAAAAAAATACACTAGATAGATGAGGGTGGAAATAAATAAATAAATGAGAAAATAAACAGGATTAGGGAATGAAAAACACTGAAAAACAAAATAAAATGGAACGAAAAACAAAATAAACACAAAATACTAATTAAAAAATGCACTAAAAATGTCAAATAAACCACGTCAGTAAAAAAATAAAGCGAAATAAAACTAGCACGAGGAAAAACGCTGGAAAACAAAATAAAACATTAAAAAAAAACACGATACTGATAGCTGAAATAATTCCACTAAAAACGTCAAAAAAGCATGTCAGTATAAAATAAAGCATAAAATTGAACTAGCATAGAAAAAAACACTGGAAAATATAAAACAGGAAATAAATATAAGTACGTAGCTTAAAAAAAAAGAAAGAAAGAAAGAGAAAGAGAAAGAAAGAAAGAATAAAAGAAAGAAAGAAGGAAAGAAAGAAAGAAAAAAGAAAGATTAACAAACTAAAAACATAAAAGAAAACAACTCAATAAAGAAGAAACACTATAAAAGAAAATAACCATCAAAAAACACTCAAATAACCAAAAGCATAATAGAAAAAAACAAAAAACCAACAAATAAAACAACAAACAAATGCGTAATAGAAAATAACAAAAAATCAAAGTAAACAAAACATAATAATAATAATAA